>APFE030331564.1:0-20818 GCA_000404065.3 Pinus taeda | reverse complement strand
TGGATCCCTCATCACAGAGATCCAGAGGCTAGAATCTTGTATCTTGTAGAGAAGTGATGTTGGTTTTTTGGTGTATATTCATAGTGTTGGGTGATCTAAGCTTTACTTGAGGTGAAGAAGGGATTTCTAGCTGGAGGATGATGCTGGGTCAGAACATATGGTTGTAATCCTCTTGCTACTTTTTATCTTAATAAAACTATTCAAGTTTTCCTCCATATTCTTGTATGTTTACTTATATATGCATTTGTATGGTTAACACACATCTGGTCTTGTGTTATTTATGAATATAGATCTTTGTTCTTCGATAGTAGTATGTTTTTTTGATTCCACAGGTGCTCTTTGAAGCTGGGCAAATGAAGAAGAAGTGGCAAAGCTCTATCAAGAAGGAGAGGAAACCAAGTGCAAGACTAAGGTTAGTCTCCTTGGTTCCCTTCTTGTCTATTTTCATAAAGGAAAATGAAAGTAGACTTTACTTGTTTGTTTCTAAGATAGCTACCAGTCTTAGTGGGAATAGCAGCATTTGAGTGGACACTACTCCTGGTAACAATAACTTCCCACAATGATATAAGAGTCGATCCTTTACATGATAATCCAATTCTTCTACTTGTTTGCCTTGAATTAAAGTTGCATATACATATTTAAAGTCTATATCTTGAGCAGATTGTTCAATGTAGCTTTCATGTAGCACATGATTATGCTTAAGTATAGTGGATGCATTTATAATGGGTCTAGATAACATATCTACAACTTTATTGTGTATGCCATTTTTATATCTGATGACTAAATGAAACTGTTGTAGAAAACCCATCCATCTATAGTGTCTTGATTGCTGCAACTTAGTTTGGGAGTGTATATATTGAAGTGGTTTATGATCAATTTGTATTACTATCTCTTCGCCCATTAAGTAATGTTTCCACTTTTTCACACTCTGAACTAATGCATACAATTTTTTATCATATGTAGGATAGTTAACTACTGCAGGATTAAAAGTCTCAGAATGATAACATATGGGTTTACCGTGCTATGTAAACACTGCTCCCATGGCATAGTAACTGGCATCTGTTTGGATCTCAAATGGTCTTTGAAGATCATGCAGTGCTAGTACAGGTGTTGTACTAATCTTTTCTTTCAAGGTGTCAAAGGCTTTCTGATGTTTGCCTCCCCACTGAAACACCTTGTTCAACCCTGTTAAAGCATGTAAGGGAGCTGCAATTAAGGAAAAGTTAGAAATGAACTTCCTCCAATATTGTGATGCTCCTAAGAACCTTCTAACTTCTGTAGCAGATTTGGGTTTAGGCTAGTTTACAATGACTACCACCTTAGAGGGATCTATCTTCAATTAACCACCCCCTACTATATGACCCAAATAATTTAGAGATGTTTTTCCAAATTCACATTTTGAGAGTTTAACATGAATTTTTTCTATTTTCAAAACATCTAATGTCTACTTAACATGCTTTAAGTGTTCTTCCTGTGTTTTGCTAAAAATCAGAATGTCATCCAGATACACAATAACAAAATCATCAAGAAAAGGTCTGAGTACATCATTCATTAACCTCATGAATGTAGCAGGAGCATTAGTTAAGGCAAAATGCATAACCAACGACTCATACAATCCCTGTTTTGTTTTGAAAGAAGTCTTCCATGCATCTTGTTCTGCAACTTTGACCTGATGGTATCCACTTTGTAAGTCTAGCTTGGAGAAATAGACAGCTTTTTTCAATTGATCTAAAAGATCATCTATGCGAGGAAGGGGATAACAATTTTTTATAGTTATCCTAGTCAGTGCTCGGTAGTCAATGCACATTGTTGATGATCCATCTTTCTTTCTCACCAAAACAATTGGTGACCCACATGGTGATGTGTTAGGCCTGGTGAACCCTTTCTCGAGCAACTGCACCTACTTCTTGATTCAACCATTCTCTAAAGCAGACAACCTGTACATTCCAATGTTAGGCAATGGAGCATATTGCTATAAAGTAATATCATGCACTATTTCCTTTTTGGGTGGCAGACCTTTAGGTTCTTGAAATAATATATCATACTTTGATACAACCTTTTCTAGATCAACTTGTTGTTTAGCATTACAACCCTCAAATACATTGGTTTTATTAAGTTTCTTTTCCTTTACAACCATCAGTAAGAATTGTTTGCATGAATTTATCATTCTTTTCATCTGCCATGAGTTTATGAGAGTATAATTATTCTTGAGCTTATGAGCTCTTACAAAGTATTCGATTCCATCTTTAACAAGTAGATACTTGTTCTCAGCTCTAAAGAAAATAGTTTTTCTATCATACATGTAAGGACTTCCTAAAACAATTCCACATATATCCAAAGGAATTATGTCTAACTCAACCTCATCTACAAATGCTAACCCAAAAGAAAACTTGATTTTGCACCGTCTAGTCACTTGTAGTTGTGCTTTATCATTCAACCATCCTAATGAGTATGGTTTCTTGTGAGGTTTAGCTGCTAATCGCAACTTCTTTACAATTTATTCAGAAATTAAATTTAATTGTGAGCCACTATCAAACAAAGTATCAATATTTTGATGTTTGGAAATAACTCGAATATGGAAAAGCTCATGTCCTTTTCTCTCATTTTCTTCATCAATAGTAGATTGTATAGAATTACTAGTAGATGCTTCAGAATTCTTACCTTTTATACCTGTGGCTGCAATGGTTGTTTCATATCCTGAGTCTGACCCCAAATCTTTCTGAATAGTTGCTGTAGTTTTCTTCTTCTTTCCCTCGAACTTCTTAGGTCTTAGCTTTGGATGCAAAATCCAACAATGCTCATCATCATGCCCATCCTTTTTAAAGTGAGTGCATAAAGCTTTTCTCTTCTGTGCAGTGTTAGCCTTCCTTGCTTTCCAATTTTGCATTTTTTTCTCCTTGCTCTTGCTTGCAGTGGGTTGGGATGATCCCCAACTTTTGGACTTCCATTCTTTCCTCTAGATTCTAGATGAATAGCTTGTACAGATACCTCATCTATACTAGTGGGATTAAACATGACAATGGTATGCCTCATGTAGCTGTGTAGACCACAAATGTACTTCAACAGAGTCTCTAGTGAGTCTAATGAGATTCCTAGAATCAATGCTCTCTTTCTAAATTCTTGAGTGTACCCTTGCACACTTTTCCCTTTCAACTGCCGAAAATTTTTCCAACTCATCATGGCTTGCTGCATGTAAGCCGATGGATAGAATTGCTTTTTGGTTGCAGAAACAAATTCTCTCTAGATAGAGATAGTCTTACCATGTATTTTCATGTCAGCTTGGGTTCTTCCTTCCCACCAAACCAAGGTAGTACCTCCAAGGTGTAGGCTTGCCAGCTCAATGTTGCTCTTTTCTGAGTCGATATTATGCACTCTGCAATAAACATCAATTTGTCTAATCCAATTGTCTAACTTTTCTGCATTTAACTCTCCATCATATATAGGTAAATCAAATTTAACATCTAATTTGATCAAAGATGCTTTCCTTTTATGTTCATGGTTGTTAGGAGGTGTGAGAAAGCTTTCCTCTTTCCCTTTTCATTTTGAGTGGTCATAGAAGGGAGAATCATCTTCTCCTTTGTCTTGTTTGGAGCCTGAAGAATCTTCATCCTTATGTTTTCTAAAGTCCCTATACATTTCTTCCACCATGGACTTTATGGCTAGGAAAATTTCTATGAATTGAGGGTCTAGCCCCATAGAACCTTCCTCTAACATTGTCTTCTGAGGATAGACTCTCCAAATATTAGGATTAGCTTTGACCAATTCTCCATCTTCTAATTTGAGCTTTGATCTTGTTAGCATTCAACAGCTAATCGAACACAAGCTTGTCTAACCTTACAGCCTAGAGCTCTAATACCACTTGATCTAAAAATCATCCTTGAGTGACCTCAGTTAAATAATTATTAAATGAAGGTATTACAGACTCATGTGCTGGTGTGTGTCCATGTTATTTTAGGCAACAGATCAATCAGATTGAAAAATACATAGACATTGGAAATATGGAAAACAATAAGAGAAACACAGTAAGCAAATATAAGAGCACAACAATTAATAAGGAGTTCACCCTATCCTCAAGGGCTACATCTCTAGTCCATATTTCAGTGGTGGCCTTCTTTTATTGTGTCTTTAAAGCAGAGAATTACAAAGAGGAGCTCACTTGGAGTCCCCTGAAATAGATAAGGTTTGGTAGGGTGGTTCTTGGATCCCCCAAGCCACTAAAGTGCACAGACTCTTTTCCTTACCAGATATTGACCACTCTGGTCTTTAATGGGAGGAGCCCAATGTGGTACTCAATTCCTGACAGATCCTTTCAGGGATGGCTTGAACCTCTCAAGCTCTCTGTCTTCTCGATGCTGCCTTATGCTACAGGTCAGCTCGGACCTCTGTCTTTTCTGCTTTTCTCTTCATTGTCTCTTCTTTTCTCTGTCTTCATTCTCTTCTCTTCTCCATGTGTCTTGTTTTGTCTCTATTCATGCCTTAAAAGCTAATTTGTCCCTGAATGTTCATTTCCTCTTCCACCCCCGTTAGATCACCTACTACTGCTCGCTTGGAGTTCCCTGTCTCTGCGTCATCATCAACGGCTCACAGGGAGTGGCCACTTGTCCTCTCGCAAACTGTGCCAGCTCTTCCTCATCGGTTCGGAATTTTTGGTTACACTATTGGATGATTCACCCGCCATCTCAGCGGTCAAATCAGAATTCAAAAGTTCTTTATGTCGCGGCTTAATCCCCTGTCAAATCTGGTTCCTCCATCGGGTGCAATCTCCGTTGTCAGATCTGGAGCCCCCAAATCCTACGACATTCGCTCATTTCACATGGTTGAGTTTCTCGACCATTAATGCGCGATGAGTTGTGGTTTTCTTTGTCCTCTGCCTGCCACGCGTTGGGCGCTGAATGGAATCACTCGTTTTTCTCCAAATCCTCTTATCACCCAAGTGTGCCCCCGATATACTGCCGGTTTTGGAGTGCGAGACCCGTCTTTTGCCCTTAGTACTTTTCCCCACAGTTTCCCATCTTCCATGCGACTGAGCGCTCCGGGACCTTTCCTTCTCGAGGGGTTTTACCAGTGATGCGTGATTAGAAATTCCCTCTGTTTCCCGATCTGGGCTTCCCAATGGCCAGTTTCTCCTCCCGCGCGGTCTCCATGGGCCTCGGTCAGTGTGCTTTAATCGAGGTCATCATCGTTCCTCGCTGACTGCCAACTGCCACTATCAGAGGTCTTCCTGATAGCTCTTTGTTCACAAATTTGAAGTCTGTTCTGTTTCGATATAATCATGGCTTTCTGATAATTTTCATGGATCCAATTCGGATCACGAACATGCCAAGCGACCTCAAAAGGGATTCCTAGATACAAATCGAGCTTACTGTGCATATAAAATTGTCATGTCTTAACTTTGTATGAACTCTAGATTGATAAATTAAAGTTGTTAGCCCTAGGAATTTTAACATCCTTGTTTTAATACCGAGGCTCATTAGTAAGTTAATATACCAACTTGAAAATGTGCTACAGCTTCCTATAGTTATTTCCTTTAAAACACAATTGATAAACCATCTATAAAGAAATCCCATACTCCTAGAAATATGAACAATACCCTAACTCAACTTGGTTGGAATCTCTAGGATAGAAATCCCTTAGATCATGGACCTGGCTTGAGAGTCTATATCTATAAGAAATAATGTGATGCAACTAACCTATGGTTGGATGGAGAGTTGAAGTCCCAACTTCAGTTTCTAGCTATTTTTAATCATTCATATAAGTGCCACAAATTATGTATATTTGAATGAGATTGGTTAAGGTAATTGCTATGTTAATGATTAAATTGCATTATTCCTAAATGGTTATTGAAAAATTTTTGCATGTATTTCTTGGAAATGTTTTAGGTATATTCTTTTGGCTAATTTGGAATACTAGCTTTATTTGTATGATATGAATGCTTCTTAAGGTTACATGCAATTTTTATTGGTAGCATAAGGACATGAAATTAACTATTATTACCAGTGCTCTGATTATTAGCATGCTTACAAAATGAAAGGCTCAATTTCTTGTTTAATATTACAATATATTATGTTATGTTGAGAATTAGATTATGCCCTACTGTATTGTGTAACATAATCATATGTAAAGGTTTAGTGAGATTCTCCCGTAACTAAACTTACATAGCATTGATAGCTATGGCCTAACTTGTATCAGTGTTTAATAGTCGACATGTTTGTAAACCATTGTTATTATAGTAGACATTTATATGCTATTAGTAATGCATGTTGTTTTGAATGTGTTGTGGCTATCAACAACCCCACTTTTTATTTAGTATTAGTAATAACACTAAAGAAATGGGGACCCTTTCTAAAAAATAAAAAACTAGCACTTAGAATTCCCTTTTAATAAAACACACTATCATAAACTTAGGAAAAACATCCACAAATGCAAAGTCTTAAGTATTATGAAAAGTATCAAATAAAATCGTTCTCTTAATGATGAACATTGCATCGCAAAAGGGAAAGGGAGGGTTGAATCATATATAAACAAACTTTCAGAATTGCGAAAACACGATGATGCGAGATCACAAGCCACATAGATTCATCACATATCACAGATCTCATATATCGCAGTGCCACCTAAGATAAAACATCCCGATATTTCAAAATGTGATAAAGCATATTGCAAATCACATCTCGCAATCGCATAATGAAGAAAATGATTGTTAACGAAAAATGATTAGCGATATTACAATCTGCGATATTGCGATTTGCAATATTGCGAAGCAAATCGCAAAATTGCTTTATCGCAGATCAATGGTACTTTTATCTCTTAATGATTTATGCTTATGCATCAAGTGATATGTTATTTTCAGTTGTTTATATATGAAGGCCTAAATGTTCGGTTCTCATTTGGCACTTTTGTACGATGGTAACTATTCTTTTTATGCTGAGTGTATGAATAACCTTTTATGCGATATGCTTATCATAATTGTTTCAGCTAATTTGTTATATGAAACGATTTACTTTTAACAGATTCTTTTCTCGTAACAATTGAATAATCTTTATTACCGATTGCTATTAGAAACTATTTTAGATTGCATAAGTGAAGAGTTAATCCCGGGATAGTTTTTTAGAATTAGATGCTTCCGTTTATTAGAATAAAATTTCATGTGTTAGATTAGATTTAGATTAAAAGCATTCTCTTTAGAAACTTTTAGGAAGGAAAACATCATCCCTTAGCATCATCACAAACAAATTGGGAAACTGGTCCTATTATCCCTAATTGGAGCCACTATCCCAAATAGAAAAGGAGCTTCTTTCAAGGTCCAGACCGAGTGGTTATCCCCCTTGTTGTAGACCTGATTTTCGGGGCTTCAATATATTTTGCGCTAGATGGAGGGCCCGAACTGTGAATGACTAGTAAATCTAAATCCAAAACCCATTCTGAGAGTAAATCACCCTCAACATCTCCCCAACTTCTCCATCGCATTCTGAGTCCTTAAATCTTAAGAGAGAAGTCAAGAAAACAACAACCACTGGCGTAGACCTGAACATTTCAGATAAATCTACTAATGAACCCCCTGAAGTTGAGTCTTTGATCCATAAACTTCAAGGATTTTCCATATCACTGCAGAAATCTGAATTATCTCAAGGTAGTGTGACTTCGCAATATAATCCTTCTCATCCTCTTACTAGATTACAGAGTGAAAAGCTTGGTATTGAACCAACCGAATTACCTCTACCTAAAAGGAAAAGAGCAAGGAAGACATCTCAACGGTCTGATAGTGAGACTCTTTCATCATCATCATCCATTCCATCTTCTCCATTGCGAAGTCAACCATCCACTCCTCCACTTCATATCGTTGTTCAACAGAGTACTGGAACTTCAACATCTTTGTCCCCACCACAAGGAATATCATCTGTGCTTTCCTCTGTTAGTAGTTCAACAATGGCTCAAACCCCATGGAATAATCCTGGGGCAGTCTCAATGCCTATGCCCTTGAGTCAATTACTAGCCCATCCTTAGAAATGGCTGCCAAAGTTTAACCTGAAGTAGGCATGTCAGCAGAAGAACACCTAAATAACTTTATGCTATCAATAAATTTAAATTGAGTTACAAACGAAGACGTTGTTGTTAGACTTTTTCCATATACTTTACAAGGAGCAGTTGGGTCCTGGTATTTTTCATTACCATCGGGATCCATTACTAGTTGGGACATTTTCCAAGAGCAATTCTTGACAAAGTTCGGCTATGATAGGTCTACGAAAACATTGATCAATGATCTATCAAATCTTAAGACCAAATCGAGAAAACCTATCAAAGATTTCAATTCGCGTTTCAACAAACTCTTGAATAAAATCCCTACCACTTCCATGCCTAGCGAAGAAGTTTGATGTGAATGGTACATATCTTCTTTACCATCGAATATAGCAATCTTTGTTGATAGGGCTACCAAGCCAACATTGGCTAAAAACATGAAGGAAGCGATAGTAGTAGAAAAGCATATCTTATCTTTAGAAAAGAAAAACGATATTGATGAAAGAAAATCTAAGAAGGTTGCTTTTAGAGATGATTCTAAGAAAAAGAAATTAAAGGACCCATTTGATTTGGAAGGATTACAAAGAGTTTTAAAAACCATATCTAATGAAATGGTTGACATTAAAAGACAAGTAGCAGAGACTTCTTCTAAGAAACCTTACAAGACTTATAGGAAAAACCCTTCAACTGATCCAAAGCCTCCCAATGCTATAACAAATGCAGAATCTAAAGGAGAAGAAGAAGAAGTGTCCAATGAAGAACCTATTGATGAAGATGAAGTTTTAGAGCTATAGGGAATGTGGGGCTTCATTCTTCCAGACGAAGAGGATCAAGAGGCATCACCAGTCAGTACCAGAAGTAGAAATCAACTCGATCCTCCATAGCCCAGTTCTAAACAGAAGAACGCAAGCTCGGTTTCCAAGGATAAAGTTGCAGGTAATAAATCATCACCAAAAGCGACTCAAAAAAACCCAGTCCAATCTGATTCATCAACTCCATCTAAAACACTAATTGTTTCTGATGAGATGGAGTATAATATTGTTGAAGACATGAAAAAAACTAGGGCCAACATTACTTTTCATGAACTGAGTAAATTAAAGCATCAACAGAAACTACTTTTGAAAGAGTTTCATGCAATACCCATTGCACCTCTTCCTACCGCCGTAATCTTGCAAGCTTCTCATGAAGTGGGAGGACCTCCAACTAGTATGGCAAATAAAGTTGACCCAAATGATATTGCTTTAGTTGGAGGTAGGTCAAAGTCCCATACTCCTCCATTCCTCCTTAATTTCAAAATTTTCAATAAAAATTTGTATAAATGTTTGGTTGATTCAGGTGCTTCATCTAATATTTTTCCTAAAATAATTTGTGCAAAGTTAAACGTCCAACCTCAAAAATCTGCAGTATGCATAGTTCAGCTGGACCGGTCGCAAGTTGAAGTAATTGGTGAACTAAATCAAGTGAACGTGAGGCTCTCATCAAATCCAAAGGTATGTCAAGTCATTGATTGATGAAAGACCAGTCTAGCAAAAGCTGAGGAAGATCCATCCTAATCTGGAAAGTCAGATTAAGTCTGAGCTCAATAAATTTTTGAAAGTCAAAATTATTTTTCCCGTTCAACATTCTAGATGGGTTTCCAATCTAGTTCCAGTCAGAAAGAAAAACGGAGACATTCGAATTTGTATTGACTTTCAGAATCTTAACAAAGCCTTCCAAAAGGATAATTTTCCCCTCCCTCCTATGGAACAAATATTACAAGCAGTTTTGGGATCAGAATTGATGTCCTTTTTAGATGGTTTCTCTGGCTACAACCAAGTTTTAGTCCATCCAGATGATCAGCTAAAAACCACATTCAGAAACAAATGGGGTACATATGCATATCAAAAGATGCCTTTTGGGTTGATTAATGTTGGTGCCACATTTCAAAGGGCCATGGATATTGCATTTAAGGGATTAGTAAACAAATTAGTGGTGATTTACTTGGATGACATAACAGTATATTCTAAAAAATGTAGTAATCACCTTAGAGATTTAAAACAAATATTTCAACGTTGTCAAAGGTATGGGATTTCATTTAATCCAAAAAATTCCTTTTTTGCATTAAGTGAAGGAAAACTTCTTGGATTTATAGTGTCTAAACCTGGGATCCATATTGATCCAGATAGGATTAAGGAAATTTCTGAGATATCCTTACCACATAATAAGAAAACAATGCAATCCTTCCTTGGTCAAATTAATTTTGTAAAAAGATTTGTCCCAGACTTCTCAAGAATTGTGCCACCATTACAAGCAATGATCAAGAAAAATTCACTCTTTAAATGGGGTCAGGCAGAATATGAAGCATTCAATCTGATTAAGCAAGCGATTGTTAATGCCCCATCCCTAGTGACTCCAAATTTTTCCGATCATTTCATTTTGTATACATTTGCCTCTGAGAAGTCATATGCTGCAATACTCATTCAAGCCAATCAAGACAAAGCGGAAGTCCCAATTGCTTTCTTTAATTCAAATTTGGAAGGGGTTGAATTAAATTATTCTGACGTTGAGAAACAAGCTTATGCAGTTTTCAAAGCAATCAAACACTTTAGACCCTTTATTCTTAAAACCCATACAAAGATAATAGTGTCGTTTCCAGCAGTAAGAAATCTCTTGGTATAGAAAGACATGGGTGAAAAGAGAGAAAATTGGGTCACTGCCCTACAAGAATATGACGTTGAGATCAAGCCAGAAAATATTGTAAAAGGCCAAGGCTTTTGTAGAATGTTGGCTGGAGCATCGCTTATATTAGAAATGCCATCTCCCATTCAAGAGGTACAAATGTATGAGGTAATCCTAAACAATATTGAATCGAGATATGTTGATATCATGTTTTATTTTAAAAATGGATATGCTCCTTCAAATCTGAATCATACAAAGAAAAGAGCCCTAAGATTGAAAGCCAAACAATATCAAATTGTAAGCAATGTACTTTTTAGGATGAATTATGATTTTGTTCTTCTTAGATGTCTTGAGAAATCTGAAGCTGAAAAAGTGTTGCAATAACTCCATGATGGACCAGCAGGTGGACATTATGCAGGAGATGCAAAAGCACACAAAATTTTGCACACAGGATACTATTGGCCTACTTTATTTAAAGATGCACATAGCTATGTAAGGAAATGTCAAGTATGTCAAACTGCTGTTGGAAGACAGAAGAAACCATTATTGCCATTGCAACCAGTTAATATCGACCAACCATTTGAGCAATGGGGATTGGATATATATTAGGTGAGATCACTCCTCACTCTTCTAAACAGCATAGGTACATCCTTACAGCTACAAATTATTTTACTAAATGGGTAGAAGCAGTTCCTCTCAAAACAGCTAATGTTGAACATATCATTGATTTCATAGATCAGTTCATAATTACTAGGTTTGGCTTACTTTCTGCTTTAATGTTCGATAATGCATCATATTTTTATAGCAATGCTATGACTGAATTTGCACTTAAAAGAGGTTTTAAACTTAAGTATTTTGCCAATTATTACCCACAAGGGAACGGGTTGGCTGAATTAACAAATAAAAACCTAATCAGAATCATTAAGTGAACTATTGATCAGAATCATAGAACTTGGCATTGATATTTGATGTATTCTCTTTAGGCAGATCGAATAATTCAAAGGCTTCAATTGGCACTTCGCCCTTTAATTTGGTTTAACGGAAAGAAGTAGTTCTCCCAACTCATCTAGCAATTCCTTCTTTAGCCTTAGTTCAATTTATTGAAGAAACACCTTCTTCATCTTTGCAACTAAGACAATTGCAGATCCTTAAGCTAGAAGAGCAACGAGAACAGGCCAAAATTACCCATGCACATCATCAAGCATTAGTAAAGGCTTCTTTCAATTCAAACATGGTATCTAGGAAGGATTTTGAAATTGGAGATTTAGCATTGAAATGGGATAAGGCTCACGAAGAAAAAGGAAAACATTCTAAATTCCAACGGATGTGGCTTGGACCATTTCAAATTGTTGAAATCATAGGTCCATCGACTTTCATGTTGCAAGATTTAGCAAGGAAAAGAGAATCTTTACCTGTTAATGGGCAGATCCTAAAAAAATACTTTCCATAGAAGATGACCTCTTATAATTTTGTAAATTATTTTTTATAGCTTTATTTTGATAATAAAACAGGTTGTAAATGGTTACTTTTTGATTTCATGAAAAATATTAGTGTCTCTTGTAAATTTTGTTTTTTCTGCCTGTATAAATAGAACTAATTTGGAAAATTAATCATTATTATTGAAAAATATAGTCAAGTGCTACAAGCCTGAAAATTTTACTAGTTTCAACCTTACAAACTTTGATTAAAAACAACCTTTAGTGGGAATTTGTTTTATCTCGGTCATAAAAAGCATCAATAACGAAACGAAGGTTCTCTATAGAAAAGCTATCTTCAAAAACTCTATAATTACCATCCAGAGCTATTCTTAAGGAACCAATGACTTCTCCCCACTTAGGGAATTACAAGTTTCAAAGAGTAATCCACCTATGCACTATGAACTTAAAGAATAAGAGATCTCATCAAGAGTCGGCTTATCATGATCATAAATATTATAACTAGTTGACATTGCCAAGCTGCATACCAAAACAGGGCAATGACTCAAGATTGTTGCAATAAAAAGGCAAGGGGTCTCATCATGAGCTAGCTTGTTCAGTAAAGTTATAAATCAAGTGAGTGACACTGTCAAAATTTGGCCACCAAACCAATACATTGTTCTTTAAGAAATAAAAGAAAATGAAAGCAATAAGTGTGAATGTGGATTTATCTTTGAAAATTGTATACTTCTCGAAGTAGGATACTGGATCATTGTTGGGTAATAGGTAACCCTGTCAAGGCTATAAATGCCTACTGGCAGTAGAGGCTCTACCTACGAAAAATGAGCATAATTAAAACTGATCTACAGAGACGTCTTTGTTTTTATCCTTATAAACCAAGTAGTGACTGATGTAAATGCAATGACTAGCTTTGGGAAGAAAGTAATCAGAATTAGCACAGAAGGAACAAACTATTGTTAATGGCAAAGAGCATTATGCACTTTATATTTCTTTAATAAAGTTTGATTTTCCAGAAAACTTTTATGTTTTGGAAGTTTTAGAAAATTCAAAAGATAATCAGAGATAATTTGTTCTTTCTAGTGAATCACCAATTGTTATGGCCAACAACAACCCCCCTTTTATTTAGTATTAGCAATAAGACTAAATAAATGGGTACCCTTCTAAAAAAATAAAAAACTAGCACTTATAATTCCCTTTTAATAAAACATACTATCATAAACTTAGGAAAAACGTCCGCAAACGCAAAATCTTAAGTATTATGAAAAGTCTCAAATAAAATCATTCTCTTAATGATGAACATCGCATCACAAAAGGGAAATGGAGGGCATCATATATAAAGAAACTTTTGAAATTGTGAAAATGCGATGAATCGAGATCGTGAGCCACACAGATTCATTGCATATCGCAGATCTCATATATCGCAGTTCCACCTAAGATAAAACGTCCCGATATTGTGAAATGCAATAAAGCATCTCGCAATTGCATAATGATGCAAATGATTGTTAACGAAAAAGGATTAGCGATATTGTGATCTGCGATATTGCGATATGTGATATTGCAAAGCAAGTCACAAAATCGCTTTATCGTAGATCAAAAGGGCTCATAGTTTGATGAAATATTTCTCATCATCCGATACCAAGTTATGGGCATTAATGTCAAATTAGTGGTTTCTTTGATGGTTATTTATGAGAAATGATTTAGATCTAAGCGAAACAGTTATTTCACATAAGGTGATATATTTGATGTGATTTTGAAATTAAGAGCTTTCCCATCACCTTATTACTTACCATCATTCGTTATCTTTATTATGGTGTCTTAGTTCTCTACTTGTGAACTCACAGGAGTGGTACGCAGAACAATACACAGAGCAATGCGTAGAACGTGATGGGGAAGAAAGGAAACGCTCTGGTATCTGAAAAATAGAGATGACTCCATTATTCACGGACACCACCTATACCAGAGAAGTAGGGATATCTACTTGGGAAGGCATGTATAGTCTGATGGAGGAAGAAAACCCAAGAGTCATGGAAGTTATAGCTACGGCAGATGGATGTGGGTCATTCGAAGCATCACTTACAGAGCTTGCATGCTCATTCTTGCATTGTATCGCAGCAAGGCCAAAAATACTTCCCTATACAGATATGGTCAAATGGGTGATAGACGATGCTGGGATAACAGATAGGAAATTCAAGTTGTGGAACCAAGAGGTTATAGGATCATTTACTCCACAGAATTTAAGATGCATGTATCATTTACCAGAGCCGCAGGCTAGCTATAAGAAACAGTTTGTGGAGAAATTCACTAAGGAAAATGAAGATTTGGTGGAATGTACCAAAAGTTGGTCAGCAAACGAAGAGTCATTAAAGAAGGAAAAATATGGTATGTACAGCACTGGTTCCCTCTCTTCTCCGTATTGTTTCATTGCTGCAATGTTATGTAGGTTATTTGAGAAACCTGATAGAAATAAGTTTTCATTTGAGTGGCTACCCCTACTGGATGTGGCCACCAATGCCACTATAATGGACTGGGCCCAAATATTATCTGATAACTTAGCCTCTAATATTTGGAATTATCGGTCTAAAATGAGTCCTTCTCATAAGATTTATCCTCCTTTCTTTCTAGCTGCCTATGTCATGGATGCTATCTATTTTGTTTCTAAATTTCATCTCATGGGTTGGAAATGGATGGTACAGAATCCCTTACCCATTCAAGCCTACCATAAGGAACTGTGGGGTTCTAAGTTCACCCCATATTTTTATAAAATATGCCATGGAGTTATGCTACCCATTCACAAGATGTTGTATAATACAGATGCCCCAAGATTCTCTCCTGAAGCTGAAATTGATATTCTCCTGTGGGAAGATGGTTTGGAGAAGAATTTTTCACTTGTATCAGAGTATTCGGAAGCATTTCCTCTCCTCGTGTACTTCCCTTGTATGTTCCTAACAAATTGATGGTCTGGGAAATAGCCTACCAAACCTGTGGGGTTGGAGGAATGAGCAGAGAACTTAAGGACAAGAAAAAGGCAATCTGGCCACAATTCCCTGTGGTCTGTGGGGCTTTTTCATAGTTTGATCTAGGTCACACTTTCAAGGAAGTAGACAATATGTTGAGTCTATGATTGCTTAAATTCCCAGGGAGATATTTTGATACCTTTGATGTGATAAATAATTTTACCACAACAGTTAAAATAAAGGTATTCACTAAGGAAGATGATCTCTTTGACGATGTTTTCCAGTAGAAGAGCACACTCAGAGACATCTTACACCTGGCCCAAATCTAGTTTGGCCCAACAAAATTCCAAGAGTTTAAACTCTATAGAGAACAAAGATTGGCAAGTCTCCACTTGGACAAATTGCACATAGAACCAATAAGAGAACCCACTCCCAGCATTAGCATGAGTGGAAGCTCAGGTCCAGACAAGTCTAAATCTAAGTCTGAAAGAGAATCACCTGAAAGGTCTAGATGGACAGAGAGCGATCGCAATAAGAGTGAAGGATCGGTTAGGGATACTGCCCAATCCAAGGAGAATCCTGAGCAGCAACAGTTCTCACCAACAGAGGTGGAAATTCCCGCTCCCCTCATCCAACCAAAAAAGCCATTAAGAATAAAGCTGGAGAAAGAATGGGAAAACTTAAATGAATTGATAAACACAAGGGAGCAAAACGTGGAGACACCAAGGAATCCAGCATAGATAATCATAGAAAGGGTGGTTGGAACAGTTGTCAATGCTCCAGAAACTGAGCACATTCCAATAGCCCCGTCATCTAAAAATCATGCCAAAGATGGAGGAAATACCTCCTCTAGATGTTTTTTATAGTCCGTAGCACAAAGCTATGGTTAGGAGACAAAGAAAGAAGCGAAAACTAGACAGCATGCTCTCACCTGAAGCAGAGCCGCTGGATGTCCTTTGGCAAGACCCTACCACTAATCCGACAGAGAATCTAACTAGATTGTCCCAAATCGCAGGAGCTTATGCTTCTGCTACTATTGAAAAAGCATCTGAAGTTCAACTATTGCTTAAAGATAAAGAGGATAAAATCCTATTTTTGTAGCAACAGTTACAGTAGGCCAGCGTTAGTCAGGAAGAAGAAGAAAAATTGGTAAAATTACAACAAGACTTTCAGCAAATACAGTTAGAGTATCAAAGCAATCTGGCCCAAAAAGAATAGCAGTTATAGGCCACATTAGAAATTCACAAAGATGATCCTAAAGTCGCAGAATTTGTCACAAAAGCCCTTGCCTTAAATGATCAACTCTTGCAACAGTAGGAAACGTTTTGCCAAAGAATATCACAATGGAACTCTCATTGCAAAATGAGTGACAAAATCACAAGTCAAGTCATAGATTTGCGACTTGATTATAATTTAATTGATAATAAAGTTTCTGACTATTTGAATTGGCAGGAATCAAAGGAAGGCAAGAAAGCAGGGTTGCCCAGGATTAATGAATCCCACAAAGAAATGTTGTTTAATAAAAGGGATGCACAGATAAAAAAGGTATAACATCCAGAGGAAGAAGTAGCGACAGCAACAAGCAATGTCATTAATTGTGTCACTGAAAATCTACACAGAGCCAACTTGATATCGGAAACCGCTCCACAATTTCTCCCAAAAACACAGCAATTGCAAATGCGTTGGAGACAGAAAGCTAAAGAAAGGGCAGAGTCAATTAAAAAGTTAACTAAGTTAAATGGGACACTTACTGGCAATATTTGGTGAAACCACACAGTCAGTGTATGACTCTGAAGTGCCTTAAAAATTCCACCGAGAAGATAGTGCCAGCGCTTGTTGTTTCTGTCTTCACAGGACAATTAAAATCATAGGTCAAAAAACCGACACTCCTGAAGCCGATACTGGATGCTTGCAACTTAAGAGAACTAATGCATAGTTGATCTTTAGATACAGTTTCAGTTTAATTTCATTTTATTTTTTCTTTAGATGAGGATGGTCTTTTAAACCTCCTCATATATTTTTGTAATAACTATTTTTAGTCTTTAGTTAGTAGTATTTAAACCCCTCTCATGCATTTAGAGAGGGGTCCATAAATTTATCAAAAACAGTTCTTCAGAACATGCAATTCTTCACCCTCTAAGGATGTTTTGATAAATGAATGGAATGAGATTTATTTATATCTGTGTTTAATGTCTGCTACTGAAATGCACTTCTGTAGTCTTAGTAGATATTGAATTATGAGAAGATAAATCTATATCGCTGAAGCTCATGAGTAGGACTTATTATCAATGGTACTTTTATCTCTTAATGATTTCTACTTATGCATCAAGTGATATATTATTTTCAGTTGTTTATATATGAAGGCCTAAATGTTCAGTTATCATTTGGCACTTTTATATAGTGGTAACTATTCTTTTTACGCTGAGTGTCTGATTAACTTATTATGCGATATTCTTATCATAATTGTTTTGGCTAATTTGTTATAAGAAACAATTTACTTTTAATGGATTCTTTTCTCACAGCAATTGAATAATCATTATTACCGATTACTGTTGGAAACTATTTTAGATCGCATAAGTGAAGAGTTAATCCTAGGATAGTTTTTTAGAATTAGATGTTTCCGTTTATTAGAATAAAATTTCATGTGTTAGATTAGATTTAGATTAAAAGCATTCTCTTTAGAAACTTTTAAGAAGGAAAACATCATCCCTTAGCATCATCACAAACAAATTGGGAAACTAATCCCATTATCCCCAGTTGGAGTCACTATCCCAAATGGAAAAGGAGCTGCTTTCAAGGTCCGGACCTGGTGGTTATCCCCCTTGTTGTAGACCCGATTTTCAGGGCTTCAACAGAATGGAGTTTTGATTTCCATCGTGAGTATGTGTTTAGTCTCATTTAGACACAAGGAAAACCTTGTTAAGTCCCTCGAAAATTTCATAATATTCTAAGTATGAGAATATCACAAAGATACATCATTATATCTGGGGCTAGATGTGATTTTAACATTAAATTGTATCTAGGAATGGAGGAGCCATATACATTACCATATAGTGGATGGATCTAGATATAAAATATCTGGGTAAGTTTATCTTGGTTGATTTTGTCGAAGATTCAGACATAAATGGATACACATTGTTGACTAGTGTAAAATGAAATTTAGAGTGGAATGTTAGAAACAATGGAAATGAGGACACTACTCAAAGAAGGGGTGAATTAGTAGTGTGGACAAATTATACAATTCTTTACAAATTACACTTTTCAATCACTTTAATGCTTATCCATGGATCAACAACACAACTCGATCATGTAGAACATACCATCATAAACATCAAGAACATGAGTAACATATACACAAGACGCAAATCTTATTTTTATTACAGACTTCAACTTTCTTACATCATTTCCCCACAAGATACTACTTGTAGGTTTATCAACTGTTATTGAAAGGAACTTCTATCCTTACTCTTTTATCAGCTACCATGGAAGGGGACTCTTGCCCCTTTTCATTTATTAATCCTTACTGAAAGGGACTCTTAACCATGCTCATTTATCAGTCTCTGTCGAAAGGGACTCTTGCCCCTACTCATTTATCAGTATCTGTTGAAAGGGATTATTTCCCCTACTCGTTTATTAGTCTCTGCTAAAAGGGACTCTTTCCCCTGCTCGCTTATCAGTTTATGATGAAAGGGACTTTGGCCCCTTCTTGTTTATCAGTCTCTACTGAAAGGGACTCTTTCCCTTGCTCGTTTACTAGTACCCACTAGAAGGAGCTACTACCCCTTATTTTCAATTTACCAATTTCCATCCCTGTGAATCCATCTTTCATCCATTTTCAAACTCAGATCAATAGGCCACTTATGTCACAATCAAATAAATATTGCTCACTACTACTGCTCACCAAAGGCACCTTACAAACACCTTCAAGAATCTTTGATTATTGATGAAATCACCTTCAACAATCTTTGATTATTGATACTGTTGGATACCTATACCAATAGGTTTCATATTTCATGATTGGATATCAAAGGTCCAAATATGCTCTGCTTTGGCAAATGCAAAGATCTCATATTTCCCTGAGAAGGCAATGTCTGTATCAGTTTTGTAAGAACTCAATTTTGGTGGCTGGTCCAACAGTCTAATCTGGATCATGCCATGTTTTCAATTTCCATGTTGTAGTATAGAGAATGATATCTGTCCAAACTGTTTAATCTTGGCAGATCAAGTAGCTAGGTAGAGAAACAAAGGTTCCCAACTGTTTAATCTGGGGCCTTGGAAGAAATAAGGGTTGTGTTAGATAGGAGATCCAAGCAAAAAGCCAGTGAAAAGAATAGGCATTCAAAGGGTTTGCAAGTCCAAGTGCACCCTCCAAGAAGGAACAAAAAATGCTAGGAAATCTAGTTGGGTAGGTAGCTGGGGTTGCAGAAAAGTTGTCTCTTCCAAGATTAAGCTTGCTAAAACATCTACAAGAAAGGCAACATACTGGTGCAGGACTAATTTCCTTGTTTTCATCTGTTTTTCACTCATTACTAACACCTTTTCCCAGGATACAGAAAGCATAGAGATTTACATATTTGAAGAATTCTTATGGCTTTAAGAAGCCACATTTCTAGTGCAAAAATCTTTTCATTTTGATCCACCCCTTATTTCAAATTGTTTTTCAAAAGAAAACTTGGTTGATCTAGCTCCTACTCATGTGTTTCTCCATGCTAACAACTAACTCCACTATTCTAGCTCCCTATACCCCACTATCCCTATTATTATAAACACCATGGTGTATAAACCCCACAATGCTTAAATATCCCCTCCCTGGCACTATAGCCATACCATTTTCTCCCTGGGACTTGAATTGACACCTGGTCAAGGTCAAGAACCCAAGACTCACCCTTTGCACCACCTCAGACCACTTTCCATTCCCAAAATGCCATTTTTCCTTAAAAAAACCCTCAAAAAACCCTCAAAAAACCTTGATAAACCTTTGAAAAACCCAAAAATCACCAAAGGGAGGAAAACAGTGAAAAATTACCCTCCCCGCGCTTTATCCTAAGGTCGGGGGTCAGTTGCCCTTTATATTTTATAAAATCCAGTTTGCCCCTCTTTATATAGTTTGCGCTTTATAAATGATTTTCGCCCAAAACATAAAAACCCGCAAAAAAAACCATTAAACCTAAAGTCCCCGGCGCATTATTAAACTGAATATTTTAATCGCCGGGCGGGCCCCTTCCAAACTTGCACGACCAGTCGGAGGACCCGCCAGCCGTCCAATCTCCGCTGGCCGAGATCCAAGGGTGGGCGGTCAATGTCATGACCCAAAGTAACCGATCGATAACGTCCGGGGAGAGTGGTTTTCGGCCCGTACAGGGACGCGTGGCGGGCACGGAAGCTGTTCGGAGCCCCTTCCCCGATACCACCTTGGCTCCAAAAGCGGTGCGGGGAACCCGCTTACCACCTTTCCACCTACCGCCTGCCACCACCACGTCACCCTGACGTCACTTCACGACCGCCCGCTCCCGCGCCCCGTCAACCTCCACGCTGTATTGCCACTGCATCGTCCTGCCACCGTGTCCCGCCACCCTGGCCAGCACGTCAGCACCACATCATCACTGTACGGCGGGCCCACCATGACGTCATGCTGACGTCACCAGCAGAAAAGCGCCAATCGCGTGATTTTACCAAAATTAACGTTATAACCGGCCAAATAGGCCGTTTTGTGTCATTTTCATTTGATTAAGAAAGAGAGCCGTTAAACGACCA
>APFE030331563.1:0-11207 GCA_000404065.3 Pinus taeda | reverse complement strand
CCTCCAAGTTATTATTGTCATACATAAAATTAGCGTAAGTGTCCTTCTTAGATTTGATAATCATAACTTTTGTTTTGTCAGTGTTAACCGTCATACCCATGGTATAGCAGAAATACTTAAGAAGCCTGAGTTGCTTATCAAGATCAGACGGGCACCTTGCCAAAAGAACAATATCATCAGCATAGAGAAGAAGGATGACTACTATCCCAGCTAAGATCGTGCCATCACATCCTGCTTCCTCTAAATAACCTTCGAGCTTATCGATGTAAATGCCAAATAGGGTAGGGAGAGGGGGCAACCTTGTATAACTCCGATGTTACACTTAATATCTTTCGACCACCCCTCATTGCTCTTTAGCTTGGCAATTACATTCTCATATAACCTTATAGTGGCAGCTCTCAACTCGAGAGGAACCTTTAGCTCTTCTAATCTATTCCAAAGGTTGTATCTAGGAACCGTATCGAAAGCCTTTCTAAAGTCCACAAAGCAACAAAATAAATTGGATTTATCATTACGAAATTCCTCTGCAATGATCCTAAGCATAACGAGGTGGTCTGTTGTTGAGTGATGCCTTCTGAAACCTGTTTGGCCTTTAGCTCACTTACCTTCACTTTCAAGCCATATGCTTAACTTCTTTTCCAAAATACTACCATATAACTTGGCTAAGAGAGGGCTGATGATAATTGTCTGATAATTAGAGGGGTTATTTGTATCCCCACTTTTAAAAATAGGGATATTGAGGCTCTCAGACCAAGGTTTAGGGAACCCTTGCTTGACTACTTGATTGAAAAGCTTGTGGATGTGGGGGATGAGGACAGTACCTCCAATTTTTAAGATTTCCGCCTGGTAACCTTCAATGTCCTTAGCTTTCCCATTAGCGAGGCGATTAACCCCAAACTTAATGTCTTCTAAAGAGAAAACTTCTTTCGTTGTGAGCAGGGTTTCCAAACTATCCATGACATTTGGAGATTCATAAAGCGTTTTAAGATAGGAATTCCAATCGTGAAGAGCAATTTTATTATTATCTTTAGTCTTCCTAGTCAAAATCTGCCTCCAAAATTTCTTAGGAGCTACCTTAGAGAGGTGTAAGAGATTTCTCTTGTCTTTGATGAATGTATTGCCTCTTTTCCTTTTAGTTAGGGCTTTGTATATTTTTATCTTGTCCATTTAAGAGATTTCGTCAACAACTTCCTAATTGCTCTTCTTGCACTTTTACAATCTTTGTCATACCATGGATATTTATTATGGTTTTTGAATGAAATATTTTGTTATAATATTTTTATGGTTTATTATTTATATTAATCATTTAAAATATATTTTTAATAATGATTATATTAATTAAAAATAATTATAAAAAAAATATTAAAAATAATTAAATAAGAATCTAATATTAAAATAAATTAACAAACCAAAAAATCAAATAATAAAAATAATGAAACACGAAAATAAAATTTGACTTTAATCTATGGATTTGGATTCAAATAAAATATTGTTTGATAAATGTTAAATAACCCATATCAACTCACCAAATAATAAAAATTGTGGAATACAAAATGCAATTCTAGTACCGTGGTGAGAACCGATGATGATGTTGCGAAAGAGCTGGTGAAAGACACTCCTCTGGTGTCACGTCGCTTTTAGCTCAACAATTTTGACAGTGGAGATAACTTCCGTGCTTTTTCTTCGTTTGTTTAAACCTAATGGTACATTGACTTCTGTTTCTGTTTAAAGATAATGGTGCATTGCATGGACTTCACTTGTAGTCACGGCTGTTCATTTATAGAATATATTTGCGTGAGGGGGTTTTCAATTTTCCACATGCAAGCTGGAAGGTGTTGTTTTCAGGTATGAGGGTGAGTAGGCAATATATGGTAATTATAAGTAAATAAATATAATTTTTATTTTTAAAATATAATTATGTAGATAGATAGGTTTATTATTAGGGAATAGAGTTTTCATAATTTTATTTTAATTGATTTATTTATATAAAAAAGGAATTAAGTGTAAATTTAAGATGGATTTAATTTGATATTCATATTTCATAATGATTTTCTCAAATTTTTAAATAGATTTTATCATAACAAATATCATGGGTTTATGTAATACTATAGGGTTTGTAAATACTATTTTTAAATTCATCAAATTACAACTCAAACTTATATATAATTATATTTTTTAATTTAATTTTAAATTTTAATGTTCACTAAATCAACATAACATTACATCACATAATGACTTACATAAAGTTGTAATGTATCATGTCTTTCGATGTAATTATTAATAATTATTAAGGGTGTAGTCTAACTTATAGACTAAATGGCCTTTTCACGACCATTTTTCTGAATTTTAATCAAAATCACATATATTTTTAAAAACTTGAGTTTAAATTGTTTAATTTGCATAATTCGAGTGCCCCAAGGGTTTTGAGAGCGGTGAATCTATTTATGCATTCAAAAATGTATTTTAAACAACAAAAAATCTTGAATTTGTATTGTCAGATTTTGGTGAATTCTGGTGAAAAAACCATTTCGTAATTTAGACTAAACCATTATTAAGTGGATAGTAAGAATTTAACTCCATAAAATGTTCTAGAATATTCTTGGTAATATACACAAATCAAATGTAAAGAGTTATTTCCAAAGTAGTTATGCATTTTTTGTCATTTTAATTAAATTCAGCAATTAAGAAAATGTCATATGAACAAGTGTCATACGAAATCAATTATGATTTTTTGGGCATGTTGTATTCATGATGAATTCCTATAACAAAATAAGGATGAATCTCATGGATAAGAATTGTGTTGCATGTTTTTTTTTTTTTATTTTATTAATATATGTGTAACTTATATATATATATATATATATATATAGATATTTATTTATTTTTCTATGTGGTTCATGGACCCGAAGATTGAATCCCACTATATCCATTGAATATTTGTACCAGAGAGATCCACCTAAAGAGATCACTTCCTGTCGAGTGAACCATAGAGCCTAAACCTAAGAGCGTCAAGAGAATTGAACTCGTGACCTCTCAATAGCAAAGTTTCTTTCACAATAGGAACTTTACCAATTAAGCTAACCCTCAGGGTTTTTCTTATGTGGTTCATAGACCCCAGAGATCGGTAACCGCTACGTCCACGAAATATTTATACTAGGCATAACAACTTGAAGGAATCACTTCTTGTCGGCTCAACCCTGGTGCCTAACCCCAAGAGTGTCGAGAGAATAGAACACAAAACCTCACAATAGTAAAGGTGCTTTAATGATGGGGAATCAACTAATTGAGCTAACCCTCGGGACTCTATATTAACTTTTTTTATTGTTAATAATAATAGTAATTTTAAATAAAGTTATAATTTAGTTAATCTTATGATTTATTTTTTTTAATTATAGCAACTTGAGATGTATGAGGAAGTGTTTCAATCTTTATTGTGGATTGATGACTATCATCATTTACCAACCACTTAATTTATATGGTTGCACTAGTTATGCTCCAAGGCATTCTCTTTGAATGGTCATGATTCCAATTCCAATTGTAGACATTCAATTTGTATCACAACAAACTAATGCGTTCCCACTTTCCATTTGTCGCCCCAACTTGTCATGCCTCCTTTAACAATAAAGAAGTTTTAGACATTAAGGGCCCAATTAGTCAGCGTCTAATTTTGATGAGCATTCTTTCTTATCTGTTAAACAAATATATATGAAGGCTTTTTTACTGATATTTTATATTTATTTTTGTGAATGGTTTTTAAAAATAAAAAAATATATTGCTTATAATAACTTAAATAGTTATCTCATCTTTTACCACCACAATTTTTTTTTTTTTTTTTTTCCGTTATTTGTCCATCACCTTGACTCCTTGTGCCTCCCTTGGCAATAAAGAAGGTATTGATATTGCGGTGTCAATTCATTAATCAACATAGTAGGTCCAAATCTAACTTAGGATCCTAAACATTGAAGAGAAGTTGTCTTTGTCAAGATGAAAAGACTGAAGGAGAGTCTCAAATACCTTATGTTCTTGCTAGACTACAACCTTCCATCACCATGGAATGTGGTAGGGTCCGACCCTAATCCCTTTATGATCCAAGTGTCTTTGGAGAGGCTCAAAAATCAAAGTATTTAGATCTCATCGAAACCAAGACCAGATCGAAGAGCTTGTCATCTTGATTACAACGGCACAGGGAATGCTTCAATCCAACTTCATATGTGCAAGTTATTATCAGTCAAAGTTTCAAGTCAAAGAAGCAAAATTTTTGTCACTAGATAAATTTGGAGCATAGCTAACTTTTAAGTAATTTCCAAATCTAGGGAATCCACTAAATTTGGCAGCAACAAGCCACACAACAATTTAGCACTAAACAATGGACGAAAATGACCAAATTGTTGAATAGTTAAGTTTGCCAATGACCCCTCAGAATCCAATGGACGGTTTTCATGTTTTAATCTTAAAAAAAAAATGAGGGTGGGACCGGCGAACCCGCCCAACCCCATAGTTCATATATATATTAAATATAATATGGGTCAGGTCCCGCGAGTCTGACCCTGGGACCCCACTATTGGCTTTAGGAGGTCTGACCCAGGTTCACCGTTAATTAGCCAAACAAATCCCTACACTACTGGCCCTTTTGGCATAAGCCCGTGGAGCGTGGACTGAAGTCTCACCCGAAGCAGTATGAGGGGATGTTGGAACCAAGTTTCCGCACCCTAAGATGGTTGTGATGTCGTTTTCTATCCTCACCTTCGCGCAGGTCACTTCGCTCTAGGGCTTGCAAGACGAGCCCTTTATTTTGTCCTTTAATACTTCCACGAAAGGGTATGATCGACCTACGCACTACCCTAGCCGACTACTCAAGTAGTTTCGCGTTGCTATGGTAGCGTGCTGTGTAGATTCCCCAATTAGTCTAAGTGATTTGCTTATCTTATCGAACAATTAAAGTTAAAACCGTGTAAACAAATATCCTTGATCGCGTTCAATTATCAAATGTAATTGTATTCATTAGCGCATCGTATAAACATAATAAAGGAAATTCATATATAACATATCAAGATGCATCAACAGAACAAAGACACATAAATTACAGAATATCTCTCTTTATTAATATCTTTCGAGTGTTTACAAACTCTGTCCACCCTGCGCACACAGCTGCAGGGGTCCACGCACTCAGCTGCAGACTTCTACCCTAGGCCTCTGCGCACTTAGCTGTAGAGCCTCTACCTACGCTACAACCCAAGTTTTAGACTGTTTACTTCAGGGCTACGCCTCTCTTACATGATTCCTCATTCTATCAGTCATTCTAACTACTTAGAGCTTAGCTCTTTTTATACAATTCCATGGTTCACAGACCATGTGTAGATCTCTTACAGCGGACTTTACTTTACAAAACTAAGGGCGCACTACCCTTTGTGACACATGACACCTTCACGCTCCGCTACCACAAGTTGCAGAGTATTTACATTTTTATTACAAAATTTAACTCAAACAACATGGGCTTTTAGCCCTAAAACTGCCTGTAGCGGATCCTACTCCCAACAGGGCCCCAACACAAACATCGTGACTCACCCTCGAGTCACTCGGTAGGCACGGAGATCTTTGCATGAAGTCCATCTAGCTCAACTCGTATGACCGCTACTTCGGCTATGCACTGAGTTGCCACCTGATTCGCATCTTCCACTGTCTTCTCGGTCACTGCTCCTGCGCTGTTAGCCTAAAGATTTTGTTGCGCTACTTGCAGATTCACAAGCTTGCCTTCAATATTTCCTGTGACTGTGTAAGATTCCTCCAGCCAGGGCTTTAGTGGTGCCTTCAACACTACTTCCTCGTGCAACGCTGCATCCACCTGTTCCTTCAGTTGCTTGGCCTGCTGCAGCTTGGCTAGCCTCTGTGTCAGAGCGACGGTTTGCGCTGTTCCCTTAACTTTGTCGTAGCATTGTTGTAGCTCATGTGCTTCCGCTTCTAGCCTCTGTACATTTGGGTCCTCCTGCAAGCTTGTCAGGACCTCAAACGATTTCTCGAACAACTGCGTGCAGTCTGCTACTACACTTTCCACTGCCGCGACTGTTGTTGGCATTATGGCACAGGTTTGGAGCTATGGCACAGGTGTTGTCCTTGATGGCAACCTTCTTTGGTAAACAGATCTCAGTTCAGGCACTCAGAAAGTAGAAAAAGTCATATACGCAGGTTCATCTAGACAAAGGCGCATATACACGCGGGTTATACTTTACAAAAGCGCGTATATGTTGGTGATCATTCTTTTGGTCCATGGCAGTTAGATCTTGGAACTTGAACCTATGCTTTGGACCATGGCGTCTCGTCAATTGTGTCGATCCACTGTTTTGGGTTCATGGTTTTGAAATGTTATGGTTTTGAACCATGGTATTGGGGAAGGCCTAGGACTATAAAAGAGGAAGGAGATCTTGTGGCAAATCACCATTTGAATTATAATTGAAGATCTAAGAAAGTGCTAGAGCTGGTATATTGGATGGTGATGCAGATCTGGATCTGAAGGAAGGAGGGACTTTAGCACAAAAGGAAGGACAAGGTCTATTCATGGGTCATAATCTTTAAGCTTAATGATAGTATCTCTGTATAATTTTGATCTGCTTGATGTGGTGCTCGTCTGATCTATAAGTCTGATAATCTGGGTTATTTAGTGATTGAATATCTGGAAGAGTGTATTGTCCTTTATAGATCTGTACGCAGGTTCAGTGAAGTGAAGGCGCGTATACACGCTGTTTAGGTGAAGTGAAAGGCGCGTATACGCAGGTTGTTCCATATGCAGAGGCGTATGCACGCAAGTTGCAGACTGTTAAAATTGCGTATATGCTTTAAGCTGTGATCTGGCTGTTTCTGCTTATTACTGCTGGATTTTGGGTTCTGTTTCTGCTATATGGTTTTTGGTACAGTTTTCTGTGTACAGCTGTCAGAGGAGTATCTACTTGTTTCAGATCTAGTTTGGTGGAAAAGAGATTGGTTGATTTTTGATGATTGTGGATCCAGTTTGAAATTGATGAAAAGTGATCCCTAGAAGAAAGAGAAGGTTGTATCCTTCTGTAGGCCAGCACCTATGTACTAGTATCTTGGCTAGTGCAAGAGCAAAGGGGGTTGTAGCTCCCTTCCAAGAAAGCTGGAAAACGAGAAAGATTTGTAGCTCTCTGCAAGTTGCAGCCTGCGTACTGGTAAAGGACTGCACCAGTACATTGTAAACAAAAGTTTCTAATTTAAAGAAAGATAGAGACGAATTGCAGCAGGTGGTTTTCACCCACATTGGGTTTCCACCTTATATCTTGTGTTCTTGTGTCTGATTGTCTTTCTGCTCTGTTTTACTGTCTCTAGATACTGTTATTAGATTCTGCATCACTGACTAACAATCATCATCAGAAAGATTAAGTAAAATAAAAGCATGTTCTGTATACGCGGGTTTTCTTCTGCATAACGGCGTACATACGCAGGTTTACTTAATTTAAGTAGCGTATATCAGTTGTCTTTGAAAAAGAATAAGTATCCTGATAATACTGATTCACCCCCCCTCTCAGTATTATTTTTCAACAATTGGTATCAGAGCAGGTCCTTCTGAAGAAGCTTGATCGCTTGAAGGAAGATCTTTCATCATGAGCAACTACGAGAGGGAAGCATCTATCAGGCCACCGATTTTTGATGGGA
This sequence comes from Pinus taeda, assembly GCA_000404065.3. Taxonomy (NCBI): domain Eukaryota; kingdom Viridiplantae; phylum Streptophyta; class Pinopsida; order Pinales; family Pinaceae; genus Pinus; species Pinus taeda. The sequence continues at coordinate 3,542 of APFE030331563.1, read as the reverse complement.
CAAACTTAATTTATTGGAAGGTAAGAGTTACTGCATATCTTCAATCTCTTGGTACGGATGTTTGGGATATCATAGAGACAAGCGACAGAATATGCTTTTCCTTCAACTACTCCTACAGATGCAGACGAGAAAAAGAAGTATGAAACAAATGCAAAAGCAGTCAGTAACCTATTAGGATGTATATCCCAATCGGAATTCATGAAGGTAATGCACTATAAATCCGCAAAAGAGATATGGGACAAAATTGTCACGAGCTATGAAGGAGATAAACAGGTAAAGCGTGCCAAACTTCAAACTCTCAGGATTCAGTATGAGACTCTCAAGATGTATAATGATGAAAGTGTGGCTAACTATTTTCTTCGGGTAGATGAAGTTGTTAATTGTATGAAAAATTTGGGTGAAGAAATAAAAGAGGCTATTGTGGTTGAAAATGTTCTAAGATCATTGTCCCCCAAGTTTGAATCTAAAGTATCTGCAATAGAAGAAAAAGAAAATCTACAAATTCTTACTATGTCTCAGCTACATGGAATTCTAACTGCTTATGAAATGAGAAAGGGAGGTCCATCAGATAGAAGAGAAGATGCTTTCAAGGCATCAGGCAAAGGAGATTATTATGAAGCAAGCCACGTCCCAGAAGAAGAGGAAGAAGAATCAAACTTTGTCAGAATTCTTCAAAGGGGTTCTGGAAGGTTCAGAGGTAAGTTGCCTTTTAAATGCTTTGCTTGTGGAAGAGTAGGTCATTATGCTGCAAAATGTCCTGATAAGGATAAAGGAAAGGAACCAGCTAGATGGAACAAGAAACAGAGTACAAGTAAGAGAAGCTACTACACTCATGAAGATAGTGATGGTCTGTCAAACAGTGATGAAGATGAATGAGGTAATGAATATAAACTATAAATGGCATTTGAAGATGATGATTATATGGATGCTATAGATGTGGATTACTTTCATGAAGAAATTACTAAACTTAAGAGATGTATAGAAGAGAAGAATAAGATCATTGATACTCTACAATTTCAAATTGATGAAAAGGAAAGACATCTTGAAAAATTAGAAGGTGAAATTGTTGGTCTTAGGAAAGAGATTCAGAAAACAAAATCTATTAATCTCAAGTTTGTCAAGGGATCTAAAACTTTGGATGAGATTATCAATGTGCAGCGGTCTCCTCTAAACAAGACAGGTCTGGGCTATAATGGAGAAACTTCTCAAGCATCCACCTCAAAAAGCTATCTTGATGCAGCAAGAAGAAATGAGCAAAAGTACAATGAAGACCATGAGGTAAAGCAGGGACAAACTGCAAACAGAAACTATCAGGGGCAATCCATCTTAAGGGTGAACAAAAGCTACAATCAGCCACAGGTAAAATTTTCTCGATTTGACTCAAGAATGAATAACAATAGAGATTACAATCACATGGCTGGTAGATTCAATAACCGCAGAAGTTTCTTCAATGGACAATGTTTTTCTTGCCATAACTTTGGTCACAAAGCAGCTCAATGTGTTGCATATAAAATGATCATGACTAGAGAAGCTCAAAAACAAAGGAGTATGACTGGGATTTCGAAAAGAACCTATAGCAATTTTTCAGCTCTTGAAAATGAAGTTGAATGTTCTATTTGCAATAACTTTGGTCATGGAGATTCTGAATGCAGGAGCAAATTATAGCAGAAAAAGGAACGATGTTCTATTTGCAATAACTTTGGTCATGAAGATTTTGAATGCAGGAGCAGGTTACAGCAGAAAAAGGAACAAGCTTCATGCACCAAAACATGGAGAATAAAGGAACCTCAAACAGAAAGATGTGGGATAGCATTTTATGCAGAGGGACAAGAAAATCTATGGTACATTGACAGTGGATGTTCAAAGCATATGACAGGTGATAAACAAAAACTTGAGTCATATTCTACTTTAGAAAAAGGAAAGAAAGTCTCTTTTGGAAATGATACTCCTGCTATCATAAAAGGAAAGGGTATTGCTCAATTAAAAGAAAAGGTGAAGGCAAGAAATGTTTTGTATGTTGATGGATTGAAACATAATCTTCTAAGTGTCAGTCAGATGTGTGATCAAAGAACCGAGGTGATATTCAGATCAAATGGATGTATTGTTCGTGATCTTGACACAGGTAAAACAGTGATCAAAGGCAAAAGAACTCCAAATAATCTGTACATATTTGAAGAAGGACAACAACAATGCTACCTAAGCAAGGATGATGAGCACTGGTTATGGCATCGGAGGTTGGGACACCTAAGCTTTTCACAAATAATGAAAGCATGCAAATATCAGGCAGTTCGCGATCTTCCAGATATCAAAATTCCTGACAACACCATATGCAAATCATGTCAATTTGGAAAACATACCAGAACTAACTTTCCAGAGAAAGAAGGATCAGCTAGCATGCCTCTTGAGCTAGTTCATACAGATACATGCGGTCCGTTCAGTAAAAGAACACCTAGAGGAGAAGAATACCTGATATTATTCATTGACGATTTCTCCAGGTTTGTCTGGTTAAGACTTATGAAGCACAGAGATGAAGCATTCGAAAAATTCAAATCCTTCAAAGCCATGGCTGAAAAACAATCAGGTCACAAAATTAAGTGCCTCAGATTTGACAGAGGTGGGGAATTTACTTCAAATGAATTTTTCGGTTTCTGTGAAGAACATGGGATAAGAAGAGAATTCTCTACAGCAAGAACTCCGCAGCAAAATGGAGTTGTGGAAAGAATGAACAGAACAATTCAACAAATGGCTCGTGCTATGCTTGATGAATCAGGAACTCCCGCCACCTTCTGGGGTGAAGCTTCTCATGCTGCAGTTGTTATTCTCAATAAAACAAATGTTCGGGTAAATAACACTCAAACTCCTCATGAGCTCTGGAATGGTACGACTCCTACGGTAAAGAACTTCAAAATCTTTGGGAGCAAATGTTATATTAAGAATACTGATGAGCAGCTTGGCAAACTTGAGCCTAGAGCAGATGGGCATTCTTCTTGGTTACTCTCCACACAGCAAGGCATACAAATGTTACAATAAAAGACTTTGCAGAATTGTTGACAGCATTGATGTAGTGGTTGATGAGAAGGGATACATTCCTAGACAAGTACATCATGAAGACATCGAAGAAGATGAAGGATATCCTCAACAACAAGATGATGATGAAGAAGAATTTCAAGAAGAACCTCAAGAAGAACCAGAGGAGCAAATAAGAATAGAAGAAAGGACTCCGTCCAGATATGTTCAGAAGAATCATCCAGAATCTCAGATTATGGGGCAGAAAGAAGCAGGTGTACAAACAAGAAGAACAATTGCAGAAGCTTCAAGCTATTTGGCATTACTCTCTTCTACTGAACCACAAAATGTAAAAGAAGCATGCAAAGATGAATTTTGGTTAAAAGCAATGGATGAAGAACTTGAGCAAATCGAAAGGAACAACACTTGGGAACTGGTTCCTAGACCAAAGGATAAGAATGTTATCGGAACAAAATGGGTCTTCAAAAAATAAATTGAATGAAAATGGAGAAGTAATTAGAAACAAGGCCAGACTT
>APFE030331561.1:13893-38294 GCA_000404065.3 Pinus taeda | reverse complement strand
GGTTTCCATGTCGCGCCTAAAATTTGGGGGTTCTGCCCGGCGCTAAAAAATTTGGGGTTTCCAAGTCGCGCCCCGGCGCCCAAGCCTGGTGAAACTTGGGGTTTCCACATCGCGCCACGACCGAAACCGGCGGCGCTTAATTTTTGGGTTTCCAAGTCGCGCCCCGGCGCCCAAGCTTGGGGAAACTTGGGGTTTCCATGTCGCGCCACGACCGAAACTGGCGGCGCCCAAGCCTGCAGGGATTCAGGGTTTCCATGTCACGCCCCGGTGCCCAAGCCTGGGAAACCTGGGGTTTCCATGTCCCACCCTTGATGGAACCACGGGTTTCTGCATTTTACGGCACGATGGAAACGTGGGGTTTTCAACAATTCCCCAACGCGGGGAACTCGGGGTTTACATGACGACGCAAACCAGCTCGCAAGTCTCTGGAACTTGTGGTGTTTCGAAACCGCTGCCCAAGTCTGGGGAACTCGCGGTTTCAATGTCGCGGCACGCCCTGAATTGCCCGAGAGTCTGGGGAACTCGCGGTTTCCATGTCGTGGGGCCACGAAAAGCCGCCAAAGTCCGGGGAACTCGGGTTGTCCATTTTGCGGTGCGATGGAAACTGCTACCAAAGTCAGTGGACACACACGGGGTTTCTATTTCGCGTCACAGCAAAAATTGCTACCCAAGTCTGGGGAACGCGGTGTAAGGACCTGCGGTTTGGTTTCTTCTTGTCGGTGCGAAGTGCGAACTCTACGACTGAAATGTGCGAAGGGACATAAGTATAATGCGCATTAGAGGTGGAGCGATGGTTGGTTTATGAAGTGGGAGCGTTTGGCATAACCCACGGGCCGACTTACATGTTGGGGTGACTTGAACGAAGGATTGTTGGCCTACCAACAATCGGATGGCAAGTTTGCGATGTGCAAGGGAGTTTTGGCACGCGGCGGTCAAGTCGGCCTGGGCAGCGACTCGCCCAACCGCTCGTATAAATATGGCAAGGCGTTGGAGCACCTAGCATTCTTTCGAAGATGGACGTTCGAACATGAGCATTCGGTGATCAAGAAAAAAGTGCGAAGTAGTGGAGCAGGTCGCAAAAGAGGCGCGGGCGTACATGCGCCCGCTCTTGGGCAAGTACGCACGATACATACAGGTTTCGGTTATGGGGTGAGGTCGCGGGTAAGGAAGGTGCCCGCCGTTCGGTGTGACACGGGTGACTCGAGTAGGTCGCCCGCCCGTCGTGAAGAAGAAACGCGGAGGTGTCTCCGGTGACCCGGGTAGTTCGCCCGCCCGTCGTGCAAAAGGAAACGCGGGGTGACTCGTGTGAGGTCGCTCGCCCGTCGTGCAGCGATAAACGAGGCTCGGTTGAGGAGTGCGGTTGGCAGCTCGTGCGAGGGCGCGCCCGCCTAGCTCGGGCAAGGAACTCGGTTGGTGCACGGAGGTGTTGCCTATTTGTAAAATTGGCTAAGTATGAAACGTGGTGTTTCCCAAGCATACTTGTAAAGCCTTGTAAACATTGTAAAGTTGAATAATATATTGTGTTCGGGCAGACTCATTGTTCAGGGAGTTTCCCCTCCCTTTAAATCAAGACATCACCTTGGAAGAAGTGGAAGAGGATATGAAAGATATGCCAAATGGTAAGGCACCTAGGCCGGATGGCTTCACCATTGACTTTTACAAAGTGTGTTGGGAAATCATCAAAATAAAGTTATGGGAAGTGATGGAGGATTCTCGGCGTTCTTCTTCCATCCTAAAATCCCTCAATTCTACGTTCCTTGCCCTTATCCCAAAGGAGGAGGAAGCTAATACTCCATCGAAGTTTCGACCAATTGCACTGTGCTATGTTTTGTACAAGATTATTTCCAAAGTCATAGCCAACAGAGTAAAACAAATTCTTCTAGGAATCATTTCGGAAGAACAATCAGTCTATGCAGAAGGGAGATAGATTATGGACAACATCTTCCTATCTCAAGAGATGATTCACACTCTACGAACTCAGAAAAAGGTAGGCATGCTAATGCAGTTGGACCTATCAAAGGCTTATGATAAGGTAAACAGGAACTATTTGGAAGCTATTTTAGAAGCCTTCAGCTTTGCGAAACAATGGATAATCTGGATCCTAGCCCTGGTTAAGTCTACCAAATTTTCAATCCTAGTAAACGGAACTTCCACAGCCCAATTTACACACTCCCGAGGTTTACGTCAAGGGGACCCACTTCCCCCTTTCTGTTTGTTATTCTAATGGAAGGGCTAAGCTGCCTAATCATTAGAGCAAAAGAGGATGGAATAATTCAAGGACTCCAACCCTTGACCTCAAGCCCTACAACAACACATCAACAGTCTGTCGGTGACACAATGCTGCACAGCACGCCCTCTGTCAAAGAAGCTCTTGGCTTCAGAAATATTCTCAATTGCTTCAGTATGGCCTCAGGTATGGAGCTTAATCTAGCTAAATCTTCCTTTTTCTTTTTCAATATGCACCTAATAGTCCAGAAGAATCTTTCTACCATCCTAGGCTTAAAAATATGCAATCTCCCTTCAAGATACCTTGGCATACCACTGACTGACAGACCCTGGAAAAAATTGCATTGTGAAAGTATTATTGCCAACCTAGAGAAAAGATGTCATCATTGGACGCACAGAACCCTTAACTTTGCAGGCCGCCTTGTCCTCACCTAATCCATCCTCCAAGCTATTCCACATTACATGCTTTCCATTCTCCCGGCACCTAAAGGTGTTCTTCAGAAAATCCATTTCATCCAAAGAGCGTTTCTTTGATCGAGTAATTCTGGGAAGCAGAAGTGGTCTCTAATGGCATGGGATAAGATCTGCAAACCCAAAAACTTGGGTGGGTTGAATCTGCAGGACCCCTTCACCGTCAATCGGGCATGTGGAGCCAAGTTATAGTGGAGGTGGCTAAAGGAACCCAATTTACCCTGGGCCAAACATTGGAAAGAAAAGGATGCTCAAAACTATAGTCTGCAAAATTTGATCAGGATGCAAGAAACCCGTGATGGCTCTCCAATTTTGAACCTGGCTAGAACTAATCGGCACATAATTCAGGAATGGATTTTTTGGGAAGTTCAAGATGGAAATAATGCCTTGTTCTAGGAAGATGCTTGGCAACAATTACCTAAGCTGGAAAGCCCTGAATTCGTAACCATTCAAAGAAGAAGCCAAGAGCTAGGAAGGACAATAGTAAACCATTACTGGAAACCTAATGAAAATGACCAAGCATGGAGAATGTTGTTATTCAATCACACAGAACCATCGGAAGGGGAAAATAACAGTATAAGAACACTGAAGACAAAGCTAGCCAAAAGAGATATAAGGAATGCACGGGATGTTGATCAACTACGTTGGGGCAAGCTTGATGGGGACAACTTCTCGCTTAAAGAAGCAAGAGTCTATATAGAAGGAAATGAACATGAGGAAAAATTCAATTGGTACAATAAAGTTTGGGATGCTCAACTTTTGCCGAAGATTAAAACTTTCCTCTGGCTCTTGATGCACCAAAGAATGCTTACCTGGGAGAACCTTTGTAGAAAAGGTTTCATAGGCCCCTCACGTTGCCCCCTGTGTGGAATTGAGGAGGAAACCATGAATCACCTCCTCAATACTTTTGAATGGATAGATAGCCTCTGGAATTGGATAGAAACCATATTTAAGAGGAAGGACAGGGTAACAAACTCAATTTAGGAAACTATAGAGAATTGGAGAAGCAATTTCTCCAAAACCCAAATGGTTAACACATTATGGAAAATCATCCCAGGGTTTATATTATGGATAGTATAGAAAGAAAGAAATAGAAGAGTGTTCCAAAATGAAACCAAAAACATAGAATTTATTAAAGGCACAATTCTGCAAAACATAATAGAAACAGTTCTCACCAGAGGGAAAGCAGAACAGAATAAGGATTTCTTAGTCTCAGACTTACAAATTCTGAAGACATTTGGCATTAAGATAGGAACCATCACTGTTTCTTCAAGTCAGTGACAACAACAAGGCACCATCGTGAATGCCTAGACTCCTCCACCGATACGCTTTCATAAACTCAACTTTGACGGGGCCTCTCGGGGAAACCCGGGGCCAACAGGTATTGGAGGTGTTCTTCGAGATCACAAAGGGGAAATACAGCTCATTTTCAGTCAATATTTGGGTGAAGGAACTAATAATGAAATTGAATTTGTAGCTTTAGAGCAAGGATTAAGAATTCTCAGGCACCTGAAAACAGGAGCCACCGTGGTGGAAGGGGATTCCTAATTGGTTATCACTGCAGCAAGGAGAATGCAGATGGGAGCGAAACCGAGTAAGGTCACGAAGCATTGGAGGCTGGCCAAGGTCACAGAGATCATAGCTAAGCACCTCTCATGCCTTGACGGAATAATACTACAAGCATTGAGAAGAAAGGCAAATGTAGTGGCAAATCATCTGGCCAACTACGAGATCAATAACCACTTCACCTACCTGGATACCTGTTGGCATGAGGTCACATGTACCAAACTTCATAGTAAGTGTACACTTCTCTCAAGACAAGACATAAGTTAACGAAAGAAGTGGTGAAGGGGTACGAAGGATTTCACCTTAATATCGAATGAAGATAGCCAATCGAAGGAATTTCAGGCGATAGATCCAATAAGGACATAAGGAGAAGTGGGAAATCATCCACAAGGACAAAGTGCATCGACCGAGGTGAACAACCAACAAAAAATATGATCAGTGTTGTCAAAAAATCAAAAGGGAGGACACATGTCATTCAATAAATAGGCTCAAACGTGGCAGAGTTAAGGCTAAGGATACGCATCATGAACATGAATTGGCAAATCGTAACAACAGTTATTATGGCAGGATCAGAGCCCATCCGACGGCGAAGTGGAAGACCTCGGGCCAGACCTGGCCACCCTCTACTATGTCTATAGATTCCCACCAGAAGACCGGTACTCAGCTCTACCGAGACTTGCAACATAGCAATCGTTGTGCTACCAGGAGTTTCAGTGTTTCTGCGTTCTACAATAGTAGTATGGTGCACAAGGGAAGTCACAATGTTTCGGCTAACTGGGAACTGTAGAAGGCCCAGGAAGCCTATGAAACTTGGACTACCCAAAAAGAAAAGTGCAAAATTGAAGAGCTAGAAGCGACGGTTACTGAGGAGGAAGAACATTTGGCAGAGCAAGATCTAGAGAAGGAAGTGGAATGGTTGTATGATCCAGGCACTACAACTACTAGAGAAACTCAATTTGTTCAAACCTAGAGTAAAATGTAGAGGATGAAAACCATGCTAACCAAGGTGCTTAGCATGCAGGGCGAAGACATCAAAAAATCACATCAGGCAATCTCTCTCATTTCGACAGAGCACATGGCCAGATTGGATGCCATGGAATTCAATCTCAGTGCCCTAACTCAGGAAATCGGAGGCCTCTTGCAGAAACTGAGTGTCCTCATCAGTCTCCTCAGGCACTCCATGCGTCAAGGATCCACAGCTGCAGTAGAGGTCATGGAGGAAGCAACCGATACCAGTCAGGTGAAGCAGACCACTTCTCAGTGGAATCCTTAGCCTGAGAGAATGACTGCAATGGCTGGCCCGAGTGCTCCCAGAAAAGATTATGTAATCTTAAAGCTATAATGGCTTTTCTGTTTCTGATCTCACTTCTTGTTTTGGCATGTTTTGTTACTGGTTTATAGGATATTGGTTTCTTGCAACTGAGGAGGTCCTCCTGGTCCTCCTTTTTTCCTTTTGGTACTATTGTCCAGTCACCCAGGGTGGTGAAATGTTTTGTTGTTTCAAGCCCCTCTTTAGGCAGCCCTACATGGTTAGCCTCGGGGCCAAGAGATAATGTTTTAGTGGCTCATAGACATTTTAAGAAGGCAAGGAGGTTTTAGTTTTGTTTGTGCGTGCAAACCATTTTGTATCTTATGTATTTTATGAATTAATATAAAATTGTTGATTTACAAACAAAAAAATGGTTAGAAATATATTGTTATGGGATTCAAAACTAGATGAAGACATGTATGAATATTAGAAACAAATACTATTGAGCTAATTTGATGGGCCAAAATAGAAAGTAAACATTAGTCAATGGAATGATAACGATGTATGGTCTCATGCAACAATGTCAATATAGCACCATTGCAATTTAAGGGTTGTGACTAGTTCATCTTTATCAAGATGTCAAGATTCATATTTTATTCCTGGACTTATTTTAGTTGTTTTACCTCATGGTTCAATTATACTTACTCCCCTCAGAACATTTTGCTCCAAAATATTAAGATAATCATTTAGACTCTAGTTTGAAAAGATGTGGCTATGAATATGAACAACTCATTTTTCCCCTACCCTGTTTTTATTAAAATTAAAACAATACCCAGGGATAGATTAGTTCAACTTCATTGAGGTATGAATAAGAAGTAATGAGTTCAATTGCTTTTCCATTTTAGGGAGCTATGTGGGTAGACCAATTAAGTGGAATGAGAAGTAATTTACAAAGTGAGAATGTGAAATAATAGTTCTAATGTAGGATCATTAAGTTTTCAATTAAGTTCTTCTATCCAAGGGTTTAGCATTGTTATCCACATTCCATTTTTTATGGAAGATTATTTGGTTGACTTTTCAAATGGCTCATTGGAAGACCAACATATTTGGTTCAATATGATGGATTTACATAATTTCCTTAACCCACTCTAATACTCACGTCCAATGGCAAGGACCAAGTCAATTGAGGTAGACAAAAAGGAACTTTTATATGAGTTAGAAATGGTTCAGATCAGATGTCATGATACCAATATTTCCTCCTTAACTGAAGAAACTACAACTATAGTGGCATCACCTTGGGAAGAGTATCAAACTCCCAACTTGAAGGTTTTTAGATCGTGTACCTTAGGTAATTTGTTGAGTCGAGTAAGCATTCTATATAAATCTATTAAGGGACATAACTTTATCACAATAAGTTAATCCCCATGCATTTGGTTCAACTCGCTCAACACCTTTGTATTTGATATTTGGTGCATTTGGCATTAGGTATGATGGATGAAGTTTTGATGAATGTCATAATTAGGCTCAAGGTTTTGTTGGAAATGGCTTAACAAGTAGCCTCGTCAAGGCATTTCTTCCATTGATCCCAACACCTCAGCTCAAAAAGGAATGGGATGGGGAGGACTAGGGAATCCCCAAAACCACATAAAGTGTATCAAACATAAGACAATGGTCAATAAACACAAGTTTTACCATGCAAAATCCATTCCAATTAGGATGTTTCCATCAACACAATTAGGCTCTTACCATCAACCTTAACTCTTTCTTAGTTACAAATTTTGATGCCATGAATATTTAAAATGAGAACACCCATTAAAATAACCACACCCATTTTTTCCATGTATGTTGATAGAAACTTAACATTATTAGACCAGTTACATCTACCTAGCCCCTTTGTTAATTAGAAATTTTGATGCCATAGAAAGTGAAAATGAGAACATCCATTTCCTTTTCATATTATGAAGCTTTGTCAATGAATTCTTACATATATCTTGGAACAGAAAGGAATAATACAAACTACTTTCTTGTAAGAAAAAATAGGGATCTATAGTGAAATATAATGGATAGCTCTATCATTCTTATGTATAGACTGTGGTTGCATTTATCTATGCATAAATTGAGCCTACTAATAATTTGAGAGTAAAAGTGTGAATGATAGAGAGGTGATCAATAACAAAATAAGTACTCTAATAACAATCTAACACAACACCCTTCCTTTAGTTGAATGTGTAACAAATACAATATTAACAATCTCAAATAACATAATTATGATAAATGAATAAGTGTATTACAATCCATTATGTTGCATGTGTTTATAGGGGTCTATAACATATCACATCACTCTTCATCTATGCTCTTTTTTCATATGCTATCGACTTACGACATTTCCTTTGCAACATTTAGTGCAATTCCTAGTAAATAATCTTACAAATTTTCTTATAATATACAAATTTTGTTATAATAATATTGTTTAGGTTAAGATTTTATTTTATATTAATATTCTTAATTATAAAGTATGGTGCATCATCACATATATTATTTAATGATATTTTATATTAATATTTTTTATATATTTAATATTTCATTTAATTCGTGTGTGTTGCGTAAATAATTTTATTTTTATAATATGTTTCATATTAATATTAATATTTTAAATCATTGTAGGTATTGTGAATGATTTAACCTACATTAATGTATTGAAATATTTTTAAATTAAATTTTTGTTTTTTGTGTTGTTGTTAGTATTTTTTTGATTGTTTCATGTTATACGAGTACTCTTATATATTTATAAATACTATGTTAATATTTTTTAATATTAAAATTTTTAGTTATACATTTGAATATTTTGATGTGAGGATTTCATTCCATATTAATATTTTTTTTAATTGTAGTTGTCGTGAAGGATAAGTCCATCTCACTTTAATACTCTCATTCTCACTGTGTATATGTTGTGAAGGTCAAGTACATTTCACATTAATATTTTCCTTTTTCGTTTTAATTGTATGTTAGTAAAGGTGATGTGCTATATTAATGTAATAAATGTGATAGTGTCCTTGCTCATTTTAATATTAATTCGTTCATGTTATCTAAGTGATTATATTATTTTCTCCCATTTTAATACTAATTAATGTTATTGATGTTATCTATGTGATATGATATTATTTTTTTATTTTAATATTAACATATCATCTTGAGTGACATTTATAATATTAAAAATTTTATTTTAATATAAATAGATTCATGCAATATAAGCAAAGATTGAGACCACATGTTGGATATCTCGCCTGAAGCTCCTCTTGAACTAACAGAAAGTATCCCACTATCATTCCAAACCTTTTGTTGATTTTGGAGGACCTCTTGATCCCCAATCTTTGCATCTTGGAGTAGGAAAACTAAGGCTCTTTCTTTCTTGATCAAATATTTCACTTCCTCCATCCTTTTTTTCGACCCCAATCCCTTGCAATTTTGAGTAGCCCCTTGCTGAGGGGTTGGGTTTCCTCCTTTTCTGGTGTTTTTATATCCCCTTATTTTTTTATTTAAGATTTTTTGTGTTCCCATTTCCTTATCCTTCTCAATTTTTTTGTGCCTTACCTCTCTATTGGTTCTTCGACCAGCCTTTCATTCAAACCTTTCTAATTATTTTTCTATCTTTGCCTATGACTTATCGTCAGCTGAGCTCGGAAAGGAAGGTCCCAATTTGGAGTTGTTAGGGGAGAGAAATTGTTCCTCTTCTTAGGAAGATTCCACTATTTGTTTCTTTGGGGTCATTTTATAATGGTGGCATGAATCATCATTTTTCCATGGTTCATGCCCTAGTCCAAAATTTTGTATCTATTCTTGTACATTGATTTAGATAATTTCCCCTTCTTTAGTCACTAATTTGAGAGCCTCAAAGTGTAATGCCCCCTCCCACATTTACCCACTTATACAAGCTCTCTAGGGTAAACATGCGCCAAGTGTCACTATGATATGACCCGGCCTCCAAGTTCTAGTTATGGAAGTGGGGCCTACAAACTAGAAATAAACTGACATCCCTTAGAGACTACAGATCACTTAGGAACCTAAAAAACACCCCAGGTGATAAATCCCTAAGTTGGAACTCTTTTTCACAAGGTTTACTCCCCAACCACACCCTTGACACACTATGCATACGGTTCTGAGGCTCCAACCGTGCCCACAAGCATGCTTGCATGCTGTTATGACCCAAAGTCCTCAGTTCATAGCATGTGGTTGCAATATTTATGCAACTTTTTTAGGCTAGCCTCCAGACCACTTCCCAAAACTACCTATAACTTTCTAGAATCATGACAATGACGATAACAACGCCAAATAATCAAAACTTAATGATCCAAGTGGATATTGGTGGCCACCCACCAAGTCCACTTGCACCCCCACCATTGTTGCTTTCAGCTTTTCAGTTTCCTTAATTGTAGCACAGTTTACTATTTTTAGCAGTTTTTCAGGTCCTGGACTTCTGGAGCCATTTTCAGGCCCTAAACGAAGTTTTTTTGGGAAAACTAGGAGCAACATGGGGCCATGGATTGATCATTATCTACCCAAACTTGTAGTTCTTACATATATCTTTATAACAAGATATTGTGCGCGTCATTCGGAGATCGTATGCCAAAGTTACGACCCAAGGAAGTTAATGTACCAATTTACCCAAATGGGGCCCACAGTTTGGCGTTTCATCTTCTAGGGTTATATTTTTGGATATTTAGGGTTTTCCATTGTTTCTCAACAATAAATAGGCCTTCAAGCCTCATTGAAACACAGTTCATAGGCATGTAGCCGCCACATCTCTTCTCAAAGATAAGCTACCATCGCCCTAGTTGGTTTATTTCCATTTATGTTTGTAAGCATATTTCAGTATTTTACATTAATGAAATGAAGTATTATTTCCACTGCATCTTTGTGTATATGGTTATCTTTGTATTTTGTTGCGTTCTTGTTTAAATCCGGATCAGTGATATCAAAGCAACCTGCTTTTTTCTCTCTTTTTCTTTGCATCTCCCCAACGAGGTCGAGATATAAGGAGTTAGGGCTTGAACTGGTCGAACCTTTGTGTTGGGTAGTGGAGGCCCCATGTAATGGGTTTGGGGCTTAAAGCCCGCAATTTTGGGTGAAAGTGTGGTAAAAGTTCTGCGAAGTGCACAAAGCGCGAAGTGTAATGAGTCAAGTCAAAAGGTTGTCCGCCCGAAAATAATGTAAGAAAATAGGAAGTGATTCGGCTTGCCCATGATCCACGGACCATGGGAATGTATAAATAGAGCGAGGCTCTAAGGATAGAAGGTAGCATTTGGAAAATAGATATGTTGTATTATGGGTTTGTGAAGGCAAGATTGCTCTAAATTTGTAAGTCTGTGTCGTGAGTTGTAGTAGGAGATAGAGGCTCCACAGTTGTGTGTGCGAAGGCCAGGTAGAGTCTGCAACTGTGTGCGCAAAGCCCTGCAGCTATGTGTGCAGGGCAGGAAGTCGATTATACCATAACGAGGACATTAATAAAGATAAGTTGGTTCTAAAATATCACGGATCTAATTTTATTCTGGTGTATACATCTGTTATGATCTATCTCTTTCTGCTTATGTTATGAGTTAATGTGAATCTGCAAGATTTATGGGTGCGCGCACTGGTTATAATTGTTAAGTGCTTGCTTAAAGACCTTTAGATCTAGAATAAATCCTTTAATAGCAAGAATCTAGGAAGCTCTCGTTGCAGATCTACACGAAGACCTGACAGCAGTACAGAGTAGCGCGAGGGCACAAGTTGGTTCGAGAACCTTTGAAGTCCCCATCAAGACATCCCTAGGGTGCGGAAACCTGGTTCCAGTAACCTCAATAACTACCTCAAGTGAGACTTCAGTCCGCGCTCCACGGATTGTTGCTGAAAGGGCCAGTAGTGCAGGATTTTTTTGGCTAAAACACTTTTGAACCTGGGTCAGGCCCCATCAAGCCAACAAATGGTTCCGTTGCCAGGACCGGGATCTACCTAAGGGATGTCTGATATTGGAATGTTGGAACCTTACAAAGGAAGAGATTGAAAGTGGATGGATGAAAAGCTATACGAGTTTGTGGTTGGCCTTAGCATGCACATGCACACCACCCCCACCAAACTAGAAGTTTAACATGGCAAGCACAATCAAGTTGCCTGTATTCAGAGGAGTAGGAAGCGAAGACTCAGAATAGTTTTTGTTCATAGTAAGGACAGTGTGGGATGTGCATGGAGTTACGGATGATAACATTAAAAGGGCTACCTTGGTAAGCGCACTACAGGATCGCGCATTGACGTGGTATATAAGGCACTCTAGCGATCACCCAAATGCGGGCATAACAGAGATCCAGGATGCCTTGAACAAAGAATTTAGCTGTCCAAAATCAAAGACGTAGTTGATCATAGGGTTCAAGGAGATTATAATGTTTCCAGGTGAAACCCCTTGGGATCTAGATCAAAGACTAAAGAGTACGATCCGTGAGGCTAACATGACGCTGACAGATGCGTAGCACCGCGCCTGGTTTGTGGCCTCTCTGACACCGGACCTAAGGACGACGCTGTCACAACAGAAGATCTCAACCCAAGCTAAAGCATTAGAGATAGTGATAAGGTTGCATGAAACTCCAATACAAGATCATGGGTTGGGAGTTCAACAAATCCATGTGCAACTACAAAACCTATGCTTGGAGATGCAAAGCCTGCAGCAAGATAGGGCGCCCCGACTGGAGGCGCGTGAAGAAGTATGGTGTATCAAATGTAAGGGCCAAGGTCATGACAAGGATCACTGCCTTGTGTTTGCAAACTATTTGGCGGGGGGAGGACTAATGCAATTGGGGCTAGAGGTACAAGCAGGGCGAAGTGCGACACCTGCACTCTGGTGCGTGATTTGTCAAGTAGGAGGAAAGCATGCCACAGACAACTGCCACTTGTTGTAGAAGTATACCCAGACTCCACAGCAACTATATTGCAACTTCTGTAGATCAGTGGGTCACGACAAGCAAACTTGTCGAAGCTATGAACTAATGATGGAGAGGGCCCTTGCCTATTGAATGCAGACGGAAACATGAGGTTTCGATCCAGCCGTGGCGCCACATGATGGATTCCATGGACGTGAACGAGGGAGAGGAGGAATGGGACCTGGGCGAGGGTGTAAAAAGCTAAACTATTATAATTGCGGAGGGTCGGGGCACTACGCTCGCAATTGTACTAACCTGACAAGAATATATTGTCAGTACTGTGAGCAGTTTGACCATGAAATGGTAGATTGTCTGACGTTGATTTGCCCAAATGTGCAAAAGGGGGTACTACAGCCAACTCTAACTCAAAATATCCAAATGATGAGGTCTAAACCGCACGAAGAGGCACAAAGAGGACCCCAGCGTAAACATGGTACTTAGGAGCAGCGCAATTACAGGGGAAGATGTGAAGAAACATCCCGGAGAAGATGTGAAGGTTCACGATGCTCCTACAAAGGAACCTAACGTTGAGATGAAACATGTGAAGGTAAAATCTAAGGAAGCTAAGAAGAGCTTCACGGAAGCCTCTACTCCAGGTAGTAGGGATCAATTGGAGCCGGGAATGGATCCCTCTATGATTACTACCTTTTTGAAGACATATATGAAGTTGTTACGTGACAATAAGGCAGTTAAGGGACTACACGAGCTGATCAATAGGTGCACAGGGTCAGGAGAACCACACGTGGTCTAGAAATTGGGAAAGCATGCTTTGCGCACCAAGCAAGAAATGCGGTTGACGGCTCAAATTGGTGAATATGAGATGGACCAGGTCATCCTGGATCTGGGGTCAGATGCAAATGTATTACCAAAACAGATGTGGGAATGCATGGGCAAGGCCGCACTACAATGGTCTCTTATTCAATTACGGATGTCCAACCAAAAAAAGATCCTACCAATGGGAAGGTTGCAAGGAGTGACCGTGGACATTGAAGATGTAAGTACACAGGCAGACTTTGAAGTAATAGAAATTGTGGACGACAGTAGTCTTTAATCTGCATTGTTAGGGATCGACTGGGCCACGGATATGAATGGAGTCATTAACCTGAAGAGACAAAAAATGATATTCAAGAAGAAGTCTCTATGTGTAGTGGTTCCACTGGACCCAGCTGAAGGAATGTGCTACACTAAACCTGTGTGTGATGAGGACACTGACGATGAACTGGACTGTATCTACCAGATAACGGTGCAAGACCAAGATCACGTAAATCCAACAGCGGAGGGAGAATCTCATGGGAGTGCGATAGTTCCTGCACGTCGGACTCAGGTGAGGAGATAGAATGATGGAAGAACTAATTGCATGAAGTAACAACACTAAACTGTAATATGATGATTAGATCACTGCGACACATGACAACCGAGGTAAGGATACTACAGGTGAATGACGGTGCAAAAAATGGGGAGGACTTCATCAACCACTGTGGAACTTCAATCGTAGAGCAGAAGTGGCATGGTGCATTGGAAGGAGTGCTACATGCACCCGGATGGCGTACATCTGGAAAGATTAGGAGGAACGAGCACGAAGGTAGAAGGCGGATACGTATACGGGTTGAAGGCCTTCTACAGTGAACGCAGCCAGGATGATGTGGTTTGGGTACCCACCTACGACGAGGAAGTCAGATGTATGTCGCGCAATCACCACCCCAACTAAATCTATGTGTACCAAGGGTTCAACCGACCTATAGGACCATAAACAAAATGAGGTGTGCGAGGATGGCCCTATCCGCGATCGGGAACGATGGACCAAGGAAGGTGGAGAGAATGTCCCCTTCCACTGCCCCTTCCATTCAGACAGAACGTGGAGACCTGGGTGAAGGAATTCGGCGGTTGCGGGAAGCCATTCGGCGCGGTAGCTTGATACTTCATGAGCTCGATGAAGAATGGGTACGATTGAGGAGGAAAAGTGTGATGTTGGGCTGAAATCCGCAAACGAAAAATCGGAGTCGCACAAACGGGCCGCGTGAATGCGAGAATAAGGGGACCGGATCTAGTCGGCCCTCCTATGATACTAGAACAGGTCGTGACCCTACTATCATGGTTGCAACTGAACCCTATTGAATGAGGGAGCAGAAAAGCGACGCGCTACTAGATTCAAAAGTACGCGAAGGGTGCCCACAGCCTGGGCTAGTAGGGAAGAGGAAGACTCACACGAGGGGTGCAACCACCTAACTATATGTAGGAGGCCTAGTCTCAACACTCCACATGGTTGAAAGAGGGCGCAGAACTATAAAGAAGTCTGTAGGAAGGTTGTGTGGTTCGAACATGGTGCGCAAGACCAGTATGAAGCATAGAACACGTCCGCGTACTAGGGACTGCGCTGCTACATGGGAAGGATGGAAGATGACCATTGCAGATACTATTCATGACAAGATGTCCCACTTAAGACACCAAGGAGCATGCGGTGGGCAATTAAGACACAGGGCTGAATAGATTTGCTGAATTTGAACCACGAACCACGAACGGGGAGCATGGCTGAATTTGAAGTCCAAAAGGTATATAAAGCACATGTGGCTTGTTACCACACACCCTTTGGCCCCTTGCATATTAAGTTGTTCTGTGTTCAAGTAGACAAGCGCAGGATGAACGAGGCAGTCATAAAAGGAAGTCCACGGTTTCAAGAATTTACAAAGGAAATACAGGAATCCCTACTCCAGTTGATACCCACAACCAAGGACGTTACACATAGCCCTGCATCCCAGATGGGTAGGATAGCTGAAATCCCTAAATCACCTCAGAAACCGTAGACCAAGAAGAACCCACCGGTAGCAGGACCAGTTCGGATGTCTCTGTGAAATTAGCTATTCGACAAATTGTCGATGGAGGAAAAAGGCAAAATCGTTACTATTGAGAGTGATGACGAGGAAGAGGATCCTCTGACCTTTGTTGAAGAAATAGAACCAAAAGAAGAGATGAGAGAAGATATATCGCCAGTATAGGCTCCTGCAAAACGACCTAAGTATGTCCCTCCACGAAAAGTAAGGGTCAAGGTACCTAAAGACTTGGATGCCATCAAAGACACACTTATAACCCCGTCCCTCCACAAAGGGGTGTCGTTCGAAGGAACGGCGACTGGCCACACCCCCACGATGAAATTTGAAGATTGGGACTTGGCGAATACTAAGAAGTTTCCCCATTTGGAAATTATTGAGCTGATGGAACAAAGCACGAAGGGGGCCCTTATGACACTACAGCCACAGAAATGGTCGCGAAAGGTGGAGGAGGCCGGGCTACTCCACCTCCTATCAATTACACATTTTCATCGGGCCCCCATTACAATATTGGTCATCAGGAAACTGCTCTGCCTAGTGCACAATGGGTACTTATGGCTAGACAAACCCATCCCCATCACGATGGAGCTTATTCATAGGATCTCTCATCTTTCCTATGAAGGAAAGGACCCCGTGGAAATAGTTGGCATGAGTGGCGACTTGACGCTAGTGGAAGCCATGAAAAAGAAATACAAGTTGGAGAAAAAGTAGAGAGAGTATGTTATTGCTAGTATTTAGGACAAAGGGGTCTACATTGCTACCCAGTTGCTGGCAGGAAAGATAATGAGAAAATGTCGAGGCATTGAAGTTCCAGCAATGGTCGTCGCGTTAGCTGAGCAATGCGCGGAAGGGGAACGGTTCAATTGGGCACAATTCCTACACGACAAATTTCTGACCAACTGCAGAGAGGTCGAGGAGCAGGGTAAGACCTTCCACTACACGTGGTTGTTCTTATCCATCCTATTGGTTACAGGCGAATTACTCGAGGATAGTCAGTTTCTGTCCCTGGACCAAGATTGGCCGGAGGCCGCGAAATACGTGTCGCTGTGGTTGACGAGGGATGCCACAAGAATCCGAGAAGTCAAGATTTTTTCCATACTGATGGACACAAACATATGACAATGGATCAACCAGCAACCCTGCCTAATTGCTGAGGTATATGGCAGTGTGAAGAACGTGGTCGATTTTAAGGCAGATATGCACCATGTATGCATACGAACGTGCAAGGACACAGAGCAAACGTGTACCGCACTTCCCTTCATTGCCATCAACGATGTTGTTTTTGTTATGCTCGATACCTGGCCACTGGAGTGGCACGACCCAAATGCGGTAGGGCACGATGAGACCGCCATCCAAAAACAGAAGGTTGAGGCCAAGTCTTTAGCACAGTAGAAGCGAAATAAAAATCTCGTTGCAGAAGTACGGGCGGCTCGGGAGGGAGTGCAGACTTCCACAAGCAAGGCACCAGCAGGAGGGGCTACTACAACAGAGGACGAAAGTGGCCCAAATGTGACCACAGAGCCTGATACAGTGACGGAAGGTGCAACGCCAACCACCACCTGTTTGCCCTTAAAATAACCGCACCCGACAGAACGATCAAGGTCACGGAAGAAGACCAAGGTGTCCAAGTTGGACGAGGAACTTATCACATTGATCGAGGGCAACCTATGTGACATCAGGGATACAGTTCGTGAAGCCACCAAGGAGGCGGTCGACGAAGCCATGACAGAGCAGCAAACTGTGTTGGGGGCGCTCAGCGCACAACTGTAGGAACTCAGAGCATGGGCCCCACAGCCGAAAAGAGTCGCTACCCAAGGAGCTACGGGTATGTCAGTAATTGAGCAGCTGCTACAAGCGAAAATGGGTAATACTATCACACTCCCGGCAGGAGCATTGACAGCAGATAACGCGGTAGACAGAGCCATGGTAGGCTGGCTTACAGGACTTGGATTAAATTTGACTGCCCTCCAACGTGAGAGCTTGTACCAACTCTAGGATGGCACAACGACAGAGCTCTACACTAGGGAAGTACATGCGGTATAGATACTCAGTGAGAAATGAATTAACATTGAGCAGTTGAGCCTCCAACGCGATGAAGCAATAGCACAAAATTGATAGTTGGAGGAAATTGTGGAGGAAGCGTGTTTTCGTGCCCCTGAGCTCGAGATTGCAGCAGATTTACTTGTCGGCATACGGATCCATAAGTTGGCTAGTGGGTTCCGCAAAGAAAAGGAAGAAGCAGCAAGGATCTAGTTGGCCCTCAACTTGAAAATCGCAGAATTGAAACTGAAATCGCAGCCCTCCACACCACCGTAGGTCACAGAGCAGTGGAAGGGCATCATTCAATCCGGTGGGAAGCAATAGCATGTGCCATGAAGGAGTGCACCGGCTTGTTGGATCAGTCACTGATCATAGTCACTTAACTACAAGAAGACCCAACCTTACAGTGGTTGGAGACAAAAGCACGGGAGTTACAGCAAGCCTATGATAACGTCAGGGGGATCGTGCAAATGTTTGCTATTACGTAGTGGTTGCCCAAGATGAGGGAGGCCCAGGTTCTCAAAACACAAGCTGACGCCACTCAGTAGAAGGAAGCAGTGCTTAAGGAACACCTCCAGCCTTAGCTTGATGAGGCATTCGTAGTCTCTGCCAACATCGAGGGAAAGTTAGCACATATGCAGGTAATGTATGAACCCGGACAAGCAACTGAAACTGATGCTAATGAGTTGGTGGCTCGTGTCCAATGGGTACAGTAGATGGTGGAAGAACTTTTTGCGAGCGTAATCGAAGCATAGAAATTGCTGGATGACCTTCGCGCGAAGATTTCCACACTAGCCGAGTGACTCAAGGCGAGTCACAATGATTATGTTAGGGGCTTGTTAGGTAGCAGAGGACCCGCGTAATGGGTTTGGGGCTTAAAGCCCGCAATTTTGGGTGAAAGTGTGGTAAAAGTTCCCTGAAGTGTGCAAAGAGTGAAGTGTAATGAGTCAAGTCAAAGGGTTGTCCGCCCGAAAATAATGTAAGAAAATAGGAAGTGAGTCGGCTTGCCCATGGTCAGTGAACCATGGGAATTTATCAATAGAGAGAGGCTCTAAGGATAGAAGGTAGATTTTGGAAAATATATCTGTTGTATTATGGATTTGTGAAGGCAAGATTGCTTTGAGTTTGTAAGTTTGTGTCATGGGTCGTAGAAGGAGATACAGGCTTCGTAGTTGTGTGCGCGGAGGCCCGGTAGAGTCCGCAGTTGTGCGCGCAAACCCCTGCAGTTGTATGCGCAGGGCAAGGATTTGATTTTACCGTAACGAGGACATTAATAAAGATAAGTTCGTTCTGAAATATCGCAGATCTGGTTTTATTCTGGTGTATACATCTGTTATGATCTATCTATTTCTGCTTATGTTATGAGTTAATGCGAATCTGGAAGATTTATGGGTGCGCGCACTGGTTATAACTGTTAAATGCTTACTTAAAGACCTTTAGATCTAGAATAAATCCTTTAATAGTAAGAATTTAGGAAGCTTTCATTGCAGATCTACATGAAGGCCTGACAGTAGTACAGAGTAGCGTGAGGGTGCAGTTTGGTTCTCCAACCTTCCAAGTCCCCATCAAGACATCCCTAGGGTGCGGAAACTTCGTTCCAGCACCCTCCCATACTACCCTCGGTGAGAATTTAGTCCGCGCTCAGCGGATTGTTGCCGAAAAGGCCAGTACTGGGGGATTTGTTTGGCTAAAACACTTCTGAAACTGGGTCCATCGAGCCAACACTTTTCAAGGCCAGCCTCGCAAATCCCCACGGCCTCCAATGGTGGATGAAAAGAAAGATGAGGGGGCAGGAGATCCTATCAAAATCTTGCTCAAAGAAGCCCTCGAGCAACAAAGGAACGTGATGATATACAGCTTTCCCAGATCCTTCAGCGGCTACCTAGGGGCGATGCATTGGCTTCCAACAGCTACTCTGGAAACACCACATCGTTTAAGGTACAAGTTAATTTTGAAATCCCCATATTCAAGGGTCAGATAGATGCAGATGTCATCGATAAATGGTTAAATCTGCTAGAGGGTTATTTTTCTGTTCATGATTTTTCCGATCAAGAAAAGATTATTTTCACTCTTCTCAAAGCAGCCCCCCATGTCAAGGACTGGTGGGAAACCTATTGCGAGAAAAAGGATGAAAGTACAGGCTCACTATTTTCGGCCACACCCACTTGGAATTCATTCTAGGATGCCATCAAGGAGTAGTGCTACCCTGTCGGAAGCTATGAGGATCAATGCATAAAGTGGACCACACTGCGGCAGGGAAAGGACCAAGACGTTCCGGAGTTTACCAATATTTTCCATACCCTTCGTACAAAGTTGGGTATTAAGGATTCAAAGCAGCATTTGGTACTCAAATATTGCGGCTTCTTGCATAAGTACACCCAGGAAGAAATATAATTCCTGAACATCTCCTCGCTCAGCACGACATACCAATATGCCATCAGGGTCGAGCAAAATTTCAAACAGAAGAAGCGAGACTTTGGATCTGCGAATCCGAAGGAAGGGAAAGGTGCCCCCAAACTGTAGAACAAAGGACAAGGCCAAGGCAGGGTAGCCCAAGACAACCCACCAAAGCTATAAGTAAAGAATTGCACCACGAAGCTGAAAAAGGACACGGGAAAGTGGTGTGAGTTCCATAAGAGCTCCACTCACAACATAAGTGAGTGTGGGGCCAAGCAGTCACTGGTGGCTGAGCTAAAGGTTTCAGAATCAAAACCTGACAAGGGGAATGACAAAGGTAAACAGATTATCGATGTGGACCCCAACACCACTGTTGCCACCATGAATATCCAAAAGGAGGAACCCAAAGATACAGAAGAGGATGAGCGTCTCTTCCACTCCCATATGTGGTTAAAAGGCTCCCCGCTACAGTTAATTGTCGACAGCGAGAACCAAAAGAACCTCATTTTGGCAGAGGTCGTGAAGTGGCTGGGCTTACCGACCACAGCACATCCACAACCATACACCATCCGGTGGCTTCACCAAGGACAGGATCTTTGCATGAACCAGCAGTGTTGCCTTCCATACAACATCAAGCCCTTCATGGATGAGGTATTGTGTGACATTGCTCCCCTTGAAGTTTTTGATGTATTATTAGGACAACCATACTTGTGGAAGCGACATGATATGTATGAATCAAGGCCTCGTGTTGTTATTGTTACTTTGGGAAATAAGTTATACAGGATATCGGAGGTAGCACCGCCTACCGCCATCTCGTTGGTTACTGCAAAACAATGTAGTAAGCTCATTTCCAAAACCCAGGAAATTTGTTTTCCTGATGATACGCCCTCAAGGAAAGAAGAAGACAGTGGCCACGACCCCCAGACAGGGCCCCTCTGCATGACAACTATAGATGGATAAGGTCATGAAGGAGTACGAGGACATCTTCACCTCCCCTGTAGGGGTTCCTCTGCATTGTCAGGTCAAGCACCCCATCGATATGACCCCAGGTGCGCCGCTGCCCAATGGGCCAATATATCGATGCTCTATTCTGGAGAACAATGAAATCAAGAAGCAGATTTAGGAGTTGCTGCAAAAAGGTCACATCCGTCTGAGTATCTCGCCCTATGGGAGCTCGATCGTGTTAGTACAGAAGAAGGATGGGACTTCGAGACTATGTATTGACTATCGGGTACTAAACAAGATCACTATCTGTAATAGGTACCCGATCCCACTGATTGATGACCTCCTGGACCAACTGAAGGGGCAAAAATATTTCAGCAAGATCGATTTGAAGTCAAGATATAACCAGGTACCAATCGAAATCTCTGATGTGTGGAAGACTACCTTCAAAGACAAGGAGGGCCTTTTTGAATGGTTAGTTATGCCTTTTGGATTGACAAATGCTCCTACAACCTTCATGAGGCTAATGGATGACATCTTGCAGCCATTCGCCAACTTATTTGTAGTGGTATACTTGGATGACATCCTGATCTTCAGCCAGAGTTGGGAAGAGCACCTCCACCACATCTGACAGGTTCTCCAAACACTGTGGCAACACAAGTTATGTGCCAATTTGGAGAAATGCACTTTTGGAATGACGCAGGTTCAGTATCTGGGATACATTATTGATGAACAAGGGGTGCATGTGGATCCAGCTAAGATCCAAGTCATTCGGGATTAGCCATCTCCAGCCACTCTGACGAAGCTCTGCAGCTTTCTAGGTCTTGCCAACTTCTACCTCAGGTTCGTCTAGGGATTTTCTCATATCCATGGCCCTTGAGTCAAGTCACCAAGGGAGGAGCAAAACAAAAATTCTTTTGGTCTGAATCTCAATATAAGGAATTTACAGCATTGAAAGATCGCCTCTGCTCGGCACCAGAGCTCACATTACTAGACTTGCAACAACCATTTGAGGTCAAGACAGATGCCTCTGACTATGCTATTGGGGTAGTCCTTACTCAACGTCGGCATCCAGTGGCATATCACAGTGAGACACTTTCAGACATAGTCCAGAAGTATCCCACTTATGACAAAGATATGTATTCCATTATGTAGGCCTACCGACAATGGAAGCATTACATTTTGGGGAAGGAGACAGTCATCCACACAAACCACCGACCCCTGCAGTTCATACAGACCTAAGGGAAATTGCAGAATGATCGCCATCAGAAGTGGTCCACATATCTGCAACAGTTTCATTTTGAATATCAAGTATAAGAAGGGCAGCACCAATAATGTTGCAGATTTCCTCAATCGACCACTGATCATGGAATTAACAATCGTGCTCAACTTTTGTGGGTGATGAGCCCTAGAAATGGGTAACTATATGGGCTCATTCTGCCTATTATTTTCATTTAATCCACCATTCTCTATATTTTTGTGCATGCTTTTGAATATATTTATGTCAAAAGAGTGAATGGGGATAGTCACTTTGCCACATAATCTAATGAGTGTTTATTGCAGATTTTTGGACATTTTTGGACAAGGACCGGGCATTTATGAGCAGATTGACAGCCAAACTCGAGGAAACAGGGCTGAGGACTTCTAGGAGGGGTGTCTCCTGCATTAATGACCCCTTCCTCGAGTTATCCACTTGCATAAATAAGAAGGCTTCAAGCCTCAGTAGGTTAGCCATTGGATAGTCTATTTTCACACTTTTGTGTAATCTTGTAATCAAATCATCTTCAAGCTCTTTTTGCAAACAATTTTGTGATGTAACTATTATTTTTTTATCAATGAAGATGAATCCAGCTTTGAACTAGCACTGATATTTTCTAGAGGGTTGTAGCTCTTGGGTTAGGGCCCAACCCAAGTGCCCACCACCTCCTTTGTGTATTTATATGTTTTTTTCTTGCATTCATAAGTTGATTTCTGTTGTTTAGGTTAAATTTTGCTTTGGTAAAATAGGTTGCTTTTGATGGTTAAATTAGTTGTTCCTGCTTCAATTTGCTTAAGTATTTTGTTGTAGTAACAGAGAGATCCAAAAAGGCTACCAGCAGGTCTTGATCTCCTTTCTCCCTCCTTGGGACCATGAATTGAGGTCAAGGCACTACTGTTGCCAACAAAAACACAGTTTTTGCCTTTCATATAATTGCTAGTGTGATGTTTTGAGTTGGAGAAGTTGATATTTGCTTGGATTCACATGCTTAGACCATTTCATGTTCATTTACCATGGCTTTCTAACGTAATTTGCTATTCATAAAGTTCAGTTCAGCGGTACTCTGTTTTTAGGACAGATTTTAGGTTAAAATAGACCAACTCTGTTTTTTTTGTTCTTTCTTAGGTCACTTGAGAAGTGTGCAACTCACTTATAGAACATTCTAGTTTGTCATTCCTCCATAGCACAACCTATATCAGTTCATGTTTCCAAGATTGCCCCACTCTTTCGCCATATTTCGTCAATCTACCCTAATTCCTGCATTTTTCCATAAAGTTGCTTTCTCGCCTCCTTGAACGAATCCAACCATCTCCTTCATTCTTGATCTTCATTAACAGAGTCCTAGACCCCTCAACACTTTCATCTAACCTTCATTTCCTTTTTCCCATCAATATTCCACCTCGAAACCTCCAAAAACCACTTTCGGCCTCCTCTTGTAGATTCTCTTGTAGAAACTCCTGTAGATCCCCTGCAGCCTCCTGTAGAAGTTCATGTGAGTGATTTTCGAAGTTTGATCACAATAGAAGTCTCCAGAAGGATGCCAAGGACTTCTTAGGACCTCTCCACACCTTCCTCACCTTCAGCAAAAGTCAACTCCATCTTCCTTTGCCACCAAACCTCTGCACAGTCACAACCAGTCAAACCATAAACATAATAATTACACATAAAAATACTCAAAAGTA
This sequence comes from Pinus taeda, assembly GCA_000404065.3. Classification (NCBI taxonomy): domain Eukaryota; kingdom Viridiplantae; phylum Streptophyta; class Pinopsida; order Pinales; family Pinaceae; genus Pinus; species Pinus taeda. Next base: position 14,691 of record APFE030331561.1, on the reverse strand, counting down.
CAAAAAGATAATTTCTTCTCATTTCTCTCCAGAAGTAGCTTGAATAAATGCAATTTACCTTTCCAGTAGGCAATGGCACCCATTTCAATAGTTTCTATCTCTTTTCTTGCAAAATTAGGGTTTGTTATGGTTTGCATTTCCTTTCAGTTTTCCTTCTCTTTTTGCAAATAGAATATCCTCTATAGAGTAGCTTTCTTCCATCCTAGTAAAATCTTCTTCTGAGAACTCCTTGAAGTTGGCTTAAGCTCCTAGCGAACTTGCGCCAGCTGATCAAGTGACAACCTGTCGTAAGAGCTAGTACTTGTGCATATAGTACCATCGCTTCCAAGTTTGTTACGAACTACCGGGTTGATAAAAGTAAAGAGGGAAGCCCCAGAAGTTGCAACATTATTGCTACAATACTGGGCCTCGCCACTCTTTTTGGCGCCATCGTCGGGGAAGCGTCAGAGTATTTTGTGATTGCTTCTTTTCTTCTATTCTGTACTGCAACCTTCTGCTAAGTAGTTTATTTCAACAAAAGTAAAGTAGTTGTTTCATTTCAATTCTGCAATTTCATTTCAGCAAAACTAGGTTAGACATTTCCCTTTTTCATTTCAATTCTGCAATTTCATTTCAGAAAGTGTAGATTAGACATTTCCTACTTTCATTTCAATTATGCAATTTCATTTCAACAAGCGTAGATTAGACATTTCCTGCTTTCATTTCAATTCTGCAATTTCCATTTCAGCAAATGTAGATCAGTCATTTCTTTCTTTCCTTTCAATTCAAAAATTTTCATTTCAGCAAGGTTTATTTTAG
>APFE030331561.1:0-12465 GCA_000404065.3 Pinus taeda | reverse complement strand
GTCCACAACCCCTCCCTGGTCATATCCTCCTCAATACCAGGCTCTGCTAGTTTCTCACTCGTTTCACTCTTATGCTCAGCCACAGCCTCGGTGGAATGCACGTCATGAGGGGTAGAGGCCCCAGTATAACTCTCCTCCCACTTTTTTGCCTCCACCATCTGCTCAACCACAACCATTACCTCCTACTCCTCTAAGACAACCCCAAATACCTGCTCAACCGAACCCGAACCCCAACAATCAACTGGCCCAACAGGTATATAGTGACGAAACATCATGCCCAACCTATGTTGTGGAGATTCAGGAGATTAACCTACAATCTGGAAAGGTTCTCCCAGATAGCCAACCTCCTCCTCCTGAGAAGGATGAGGAAGTGAAACATGAAAGTGAACCCAAAGTCATTCCACCCTTTCCTGAGAGACTAACTGGAACCACACAAATGACCCCAGAAGAAACTGAACTTCTGGGAGAACTGAAACAGCTATGTGTAAAAATACCACTTCTCCAAGCCATAAAGGATGTACCTATATACAACAAGATGATCAAGGAGAAGTGCTTCAGACACCCAGGCAGGCGAAAGAGAGATTCCCCAACTATCAATGTCATAGGACAACTGTCCGACCTGATGTTGAGGCAGGTAATTTTTCCAAAATATCTAGACCCTCGGAGTCCTGTAGTCAATGTCCACACCAATGGCACCATAATCCCCCATACCTTGATTGATCTAGGGGTTTCCATTAATGTGATGACCAGGGACACTATGCTCAAACTCAACCTTCATGGTTCCCTAAGAAAGAGCTCAACAGAACTGCAATTAGCAAACCGCTCCGCCGTGACCCTTGAGGGGATTGTGGAAGATGTCATGGTCTCTATTGATTCCTGGGAGTACCCTACTGATTTCCTGGTTCTCCAACCAAAGGAAAAGCTCACTGGGTACCCTCTCATCCTGGGAAGACCTTGGTTGGCTACTGCAGATGCCTACATCAGTTGTCGAGTTGGGAACATGACAATCAAGAATGGGCATATGTCCAAACAGCTAGTCCTCTATCCTCCTACCCAACCTCTGCTAGAACATGATTTACCTCTTTGGTTGGAGGAGGAAGATGAGGATGAAGTCTATTCCACACCATTGTGTATACTAGAAGCTACCATGGGGGGTTCACAAACTGAGGATGATCTTATTGAGAACTTGATTCAGAATCCAACCCCCCAGTGTGTTGCCCTTAGAAGAGCTGGTGGAAGAAACTCAAGCTAATCCTTCAGTTGATCTCTGTGTGGCTGATTTGGCCTCCCTCTGAGTTAAGAATGTGGAATTTGGCCCAGAAAAAACTTTGAAGATCAACTCATCCCTATCCACCTCTCAGGAGAAAGAACTGTGTAGCTTATTGAAGAATCACTTGGCTACTTTTGCTTGAAGCTATAAGGAGATGAAGGGAGTCCACCCTTCAGTCTATACTCATCACATTTACATTAAAGAAGATTGTAAACCAGTTAGGCAGCCTCAAAGGAGGATGAATCCAGCCCTTAAGGACATTGTCAAAGAAGAACTGCAAAAGTTGTTGGATGCAAGATTCATCTACCCCATCTCTGACATCGAATGGGTTTCTCCTTTGGTGCTAGTGCCAAAGAAAAACGGAAAGTGGAGAATCTATGTAGATTATCGGGAACTGAACAAGGCCACCAAGAAGGACCATTTCCCTTTGCCTTTAATAGATCAAGTGTTATATGGCCTGGTAGGTAAGAAGTTCTTCTCCTTCGTGGATGGGTTTAGCGGGAACAACCAAATCCAAATCAGCCTAGAAGACCAAGATAAGACCACGTTCACTTTTCCATGGGGTAATTTTGCATACCGTGTCCTTCCTTTTGGGTTGTGCAATGCTCCCGCCACTTTCTAGAGAGCAATACTAAGCATATTTGTTGAACTGGTTCATGATTTAGTGGAGATCTATATGGATGACTTTACCCTTTATGGTTCTAACTTCCAGGAAGCTTTGACTAACCTAGGAAAAGTTTTAGCCAAGTGTATTGAAATGAACCTATCGCTCAGTCCTGAAAAATGCGAATTCCTGATGACTGAAGGGACCGTGCTAGGTCATACAATTTCTCAACAAGGATTACAGGTAGGTCCCGACAAGATTGTTATCATCCAAAGGGTCCCACCTCCTCAAAAGGTAAGAGATGTTTGGAGTTTTCTAGGCTTAGCAGGGTATTATAGAAGATTCATTAAGGATTTTAGTTAGCTAGCCTCTCCATTGTTTGGTCTTTTGGGAAAAGATGTTGAGTTTATATGGACTGACAACTGTCAAGAGGCTCTGGATGCTTTGAAAGGTAAGCTGGTAACCACCCCAATCTTAAGAGGTCCAAACTGGGCCCTACCTTTCCACGTTCACACCAATGCCTCGAACAAAGTGATAAGAGCAGCCTTAGGGCAAGTTGAAGAGAAGTTGCCTTATGCCATATATTTTGTCAGCTAAAACCTGTCCAAGGCAGAATTAAACTACATTGTAACCAAAAAGGAGCTCCTAGCTGTAGTCCATTCCCTAAACAAGTTCAGACACTACATCACTGGCTATCAAACATGCATACACATTGATCATGCTGCAAATAGTTATTTGATGAATAAACCAGATGTAAATGCTCATATCATTAGATGGTTACTTTTATTGGAGCAACTTGATTTGGCTATTGTTGATAAGCCAAGTAAGGAAAATGTTGTTGCTAACTTTCTGCCTAGACTAGATCTGCCTGCAGGTGAAGAAGGAATGGTGGATGATCAAATGTCAGATGAACACCTACTTTCTATTTCAGTACTCTCTCCATGGTTTGCTGATATAGCAAATTACTTGGTTTCATCACAGTTTCTGCCACACCTGTCCTCAAAAGAGAAGAGCAAGATCATGAGGAAAAGTGCCCCATTCACTTGGATTGGGGGCAATCTTTTTAAACATGGCCCGGACTAGGTTTTGAGGTGATGTGTCAAGGAGGAGGAAGTCTTTGACATCCCCCTAACCTGTTATGATGGCCCTTGTGGGGGCCACTTTGTAGCAAAAAGGACTGCCTTCAAAATTTTGCAGGCAGGTTACTATTGGCCCACTCTTCATCAAGATGTCAGGAGATACATCAGCCAATGTGACCGATGTCAAATGATGGGGAAACCGACTCCAAGGGATGAGATGCCCCTAAAACCTCAGGTGACTTTCGAGCCATTTGAGAAGAGGGGCATGGACTTTGTGGGTCCTATCAACCCTCCTTCAAAACAGAAATCTTACATCATTATTTGCACTGATTATCTGACAAAATGGGCAGAAACCAAGGTGATCAAAGCAGCAACAGAAGAAAAAGTAGTTGAGTTTTTAAGGGAAAATATCTTCTACAAGTTTGCCTATCCAAGAGAATTAGTCACAGATCAAGGGAGTCAGTTTACCTCCAATTTGGTTGAAGATCTGCTCACACACCACAAGATTAAGCACAAAACTTCCTCTCCTTATCATCCATAAGAAAATGTACAAGTGGAAGTCACCAACAGAGCTTTGGAAGGGATTTGACTAAGGTGGTGAGCAGGAGCAGAAAAGATTGGGCAGATTGATTGGTTGAAGCCACCTGGGCCTATAACACCACCTGGAAAACCACCACAGGGTTTACACCCTATGAGCTGGTCTACTGGAAGAAGACTCTGATGTCAATAGAATTTGAATATAACACATTAAGGATGGCAGCTCAGCTGGACCTAGATCTCAACCATGCATAAAATGAAAGATTGCTTCAGCTAAATGGATTGGATGAACAGAGAATGCAGGCCCTACTCCACTCAGAGGTAGTCCAACTTCAAAGAAAAATATGGCATGATAGACACCTCAAAGAAAAAAATTTCTAGCAAGGAGATTGGGCGTTGTTGTATGATTCGAGATATAAATATTTCAAGGGCAAACTGAGGACAAGATGGATGGGACCATATACAGTAGAAAAGTGCAATGACTGGTTCAATTCTTATCCCGACCATAGATGAAGAAGCCATCCCCATGCTTGTCAATGGGCATAGATTGAAAATATACAAGAAGCCCTTTTCCAAGAATAGTTCATTGAGAATCTGGGAAAATTAGTGTTGGCAGTGGAGCATGTCCCTGTCTCCACTCCACGCACACCCTAAAAAAAATAAAAAAAGATAAAAAAAAAAAAAGCTTAAATTCTTTTGAATAAATTGCAGGTTGCAGGAGGGTCACACAAGAGAAAAAAAACCATGGCCAGGTTGCATACACCTTTCATAGTCCATCCCTCCATCACTGTTATTCTTTTCCAGGCCTCGGTCTCATTGGTTTTGAAAATTCTGCATCCTACAGGAAACTCTGTGTATTCTACAGCAGGATCCTGTAGAAACTACAAAAATGCCAAAATCAAGTTTAGAAAAGAACTCGAGGGCTGAAAGTTTATCTAGAAGCCCTGTGGACCTCCCTACCACCATCCATCCACCTAACTCTCCATTCCACCCCTGTGCACTCACACTTCCACTTGCATTTCTTTCCCTGCACATACAAAATATAGACATTCTGTAAACACAAAAAATGATGACAAGTAAAGTAGCAGCGTTATTCTTTATTATTCTTACCTGATACCTCCCAGTTGCTATTTCTTTCATTCAGAACCTTTGTCAGCTGTCTTTTAAGCCTTCTCAAGCATCAACCTAAATTTCAGAAGGAGAAGCAACTATAAGAAATCCTAGAGGATTCCTGTAGTAGATGATCCCTTTGAAAAACAAACTCCAGAGACAGGTTTAGCACAGCAAGTGTATGAAACATGTAAGGAGTGGATCTTGATTGAGAAGTCATCAGCATAAGCTGAAGGCCGAGCATGCAGAGCACTAGCAACAACAGCAATGAGGAAATGAAGTGCCAAAGTCCGAAGCATGCATAGCACAGTAGCGACTAAGCAAATAAGTGGTTGAACCTATTCCTCGATTACATGAATATTATTTCAAAACTGCATGAACTATGAGAATGGTCACAATTAAGTGGAATCGATGGCCATCTAACTGTCCACCCTCGTCTAGTTCACACACCCTCATGGAATTCAATTGAGCCTCGTCCAATTCAAACTGCTGATCAGATACGCAGTCAGCATGTGTGGCATGTCAACTCAAAGGGAAAACATTCGAAACCGGTAGTGGTGGTTGCGTATAACGGGAGTAAGGGAGGTGATGGCGGTCAAGCAAGATGAAGAACCATAATTACACTGGCGTAGGACCAACGGTCCGGATGGGGATAACGTACCCATCCAGACACCTCACCTCCTCACCGCAGATTACGCCAACAGTTAAGTACAGTGCAGTCTAAGCCTCTACCACCCTTTGTTTCATTTTCATTTACAAAGTTCTCAACTACAGTACTCATCTACCACATTTAGAATAGCGAACCAGTCATTTTCTGCTAGTTTTTCAAAACCCTCTCGCCTATCGGGTTCTACAGGAGCACTAATGCATTCTACAGGAGCAGGAACTCTGTCTACAGGAGGATTTCTACAGGAAGGACATAGAGCAACTCTACAGTAGAAAAAGTCGGATTTTTTGTCAAATTCGAGATGGGAATGAAGTAGTCTCGAAAACTTTCTTTGTATATGGTATGTCTAGATAAGGTGGTGGATTAAAAATAGAGTATTGGTTGGAGAAAAGCAAGGAAAGAGAAATTCAAAAGTCTGTTGTGTCTTTTCTGAGTTCTACACAATCTCTCTGTTCCTTCTCTGCATTCAACATCTTCCTTTTCCTTCCTCACATTCTATTGTAAAAAAAGGGGATGAAATCATAGAAATCAAACCTGGGAAGGAACTGAAATTGAAAGTCTGTCTACTATGTGAAAAACCATTGTTTTATATAGTCCGTGTTCTGTCAAAATATTGATTTCCTCCAAGAACCAAGAAACAAATTCAGGTTGAGAACGATTTGAAGAAAGGGAAAATTCTAAATTGGTGTTGTGAAGAAGAAGCACATGGGAAATTCCTCCTACAATTTCAAAAAAAAAAACAAAAACAAACAAAACTCAGTTGTCCCTCTGTTTCTGATTTTGGAAATTGTTGTTTTTTTCCTCACTTGAGCACTTTCAAAAACCACTAAACACCATGCCAGGAGGTTTTATGAGGAAGGAGCCTTTGAACTCCAACAAATTGCATGAGCACCCCGAGGTGGTGGCCCTCTTCACCAGGGCAAACTGGATGACTTTCTTTAAAAGAATTCATGAATATGATGATGAGGTGACTAAAGAATCTTTTATGTCCTTAAGACCCCATTCAAAAACACATGCTACAGTCAGTCTCAGGGGTCTGACTCTTGAGCTTACACCTAATTTTATTAGCAGAATCACAAGTCTTCCACTAGGGCTCCCTTGGAGCAAGGAGGAAAAAACATTGGGACAGGTTGCTAAGAAGACATTCTTTCAGCCTAAGGAGCATCCCGTAGAGGATAAAAATGGGGTCAGAAGGGCAAACTTACCTCCTCCATGGAGTGAAGTTAGCTACCAGATAATGAAATATATCACTTGTGAAGGAAGGTTCAGTATAATTTATGGTTATCACATCTGGTTATTGCATGAATTGAGATATGGGATGGACCTACCTGCAGTTAGGAAACTCAGTCTCCCATATTTCCTCCTCCAGTCCTTGATAGAATGTGGCACCAAGTTGAATGCAGGGGTCCCAGACCAGCTGGCCCACCATGGCCTCATTAAATTATTGGTGGAAGATGCCTTACACACATACACCATCCCCATAGCTTGGGAAATCTTTAGGAATATGTCTAGAGGAGATGACATCAAAACTTTGACTAAGGACATTAGCCCACCTGGAAATGAGGAGGAGGAAGAGAAAGAGGAAATTGAGAAAGAAATTCATGAGACACAAAATATTTAGACAGAGGAGGAAGAAGAAATGGAGAAGAAGCAGAAAGAAGAGGAAAAACTTTGCAAATCTACTATTGTACCTAAGGCATAAAAGAAAACAGCCTCAAAAACAGAGAAGAGGAAAAGAACATAAGTTGAGAAGAAAAAGCTCAAGAAAACCCAGAAAAAGACTACCACAGGAGAGGCAGGGACCCAGCAAGAACAGGAGAAGGCATCACTAGAGATAGCAGAGACACAAGAAAAAACAGCAGACACGAGAAAGAATTCATAAGATGAAGGAAAAGAACAGCAGAAAGAAACATCCCCTGAAACATTGGCAAAAGAAGCAGCAGTGGTGCTTGCTGCATTGAGCACTCTAGCAAAACAAAAGGGAAAAAGAAAAAGACAAACATCCATGTATTTCAAGGCCAGGAGGAGCACCAGGATTAAGGTGGGCAAGCACCAGCCACCATCAAAAGAACCTATAATCATTGAGGATACACCTACTGAGAAAAAGGAGGAATCCCCCTCTAAGATCTCTATCACCTATGAGAGAGGGAGTCCCAAAACTTCCACTTGGAAGGAAAGAATCAAATTGATGGATTCCAAAGTAGTCCTACAGGAAGCTCAAACCTCTCTATAGGAGACACTGGCCAAGCTAAAAGAAACTGAAAAATTAGAAGAGAAGGCAATAGAATAGGCACAAGAGGAAGGCAATGCCAAAGAGATACCTGAACCAAGCCCTCAGCCTAATTTAGGCTCCTATTACAATCTCCTAGAAGGTGGGAAGATCATCCCACAAAAATTCGTTGTACCTCTTTTCTTTGAATTAGAACAAGAAAGGGTCAGAACCCACACCTAGATGAAGATTGCTAAATCTAAAGGAGTTAAAGATATAGGGCACATGGAAGAATAGTTGAGAGAGTTGAGAAGGAAGTTGGGCATGGTAAGACACACAAAGAGCATTAGAAGAGCCCAACTACGGGAGGAAAAAGAACTACTGAAAAATCAGTTACAGGAACAGGAATCTAAAGGGGAAGACAAGTTGCCAATCTTGGAAGGGCAGCAACAACAAGAAGGACCCATAGCCGACAGTGAAGCAGCATAGAAAAAGCAGTAAGAGGAAGAATAACATGTCGATGTTGAAATGTTGATGAAATAGTAGGAAGAAAAAGAATCACAAATAGCAGCTAAAGTGTTGATTATGAAACATCAGTTGCAAGAAAAGGAAGCCCAGATGGCCTACATGGCCAGCTTGGCAATGGAGGCCTTGCAATGCAGATAACTAGCTATATCCTATGCACTTTATCTCAAAGACCAATGGCTCCAATTACATATCAAAACATTGGCCCAGAGGGGCACCATCCCATTTCAGGATTATGGTCAGTTTATGCATTTGTACCATCCCATTTCAAGATTATGGTCAGTTTATGCATTTATGTGACAATAGTATAGTCAAGGATAAATCCAAATTATCAGAATTTTACCTCCATAATATGGCACTACCAGACATGAACTTATGGGATCCGAATGCTACACTGTGAGATCTACAGCTCATGGCTATGGCTTCCTGGACGAACCACGAGGAAAAGAGAGCAGGGCTAATTCAAAAGATAATGGAAAAATAACTAAGTGAGCCCCTTATGATAAGGGCAGAACTAGCAGAACCATTTTCTCTTATTTATGCCCATGAACACCTTGCAGCCAATCCCCAAGTTCTCTGTGATTATGTTGACAGGCAAGCACAAGCGATCGCTCATTTTAAAGATATGGAGAGATTATTTGGTGATGAATGCCTTCATGCTTGCATGTGAAGGTGGAATACATTATCATATAGCCTAAAGATCAAGGAGTATCACTCCCCAACCAGAATGAGGGAAGCTATGATGAGAATGCCTCTATATAAACAATCAATGAAAAACTTGAAGGCCAACTGGATTGGCCTTAAGTTCAGTCCTCCACTACTCTTAGGACTATTGGAAGGGGTTAAGGAAGAAGAAGAACAGAGGCAATGGGAGGAAGTGGACAGAAAAGCAGGTTTCCATGACAGAGAAGAGGACATCACCTCAGAGGCTTGGGATGTCAGGGAAGCTGTTAAAGCTATTAAAGATGAAGAACTGGATTAGTTGCTCAGAGGATGAGCAACCCATTTAGCAGGGGGGTGATGATGAGCCCCATAAATGGGTAACTATATGGGCTCATTCTGCCTATTATTTTCATTTAATCTGCCATTCTCTATATTTTTGTGCATGTTTTTTAATATATTTATGTCAAAAGAGTGAATGGGGATAGTCACTTTGCCACATAGTCTAATGAGTGTTTATTGCAGATTTTTGGACATTTTTGAACAAGGACCAGGCATTTATGATCAGATTGACAGCCAAACTCGAGGAAACAAGGTTGAGGACTTCTAGGAGTGGTGTCTCCTGCATTAATGACCCATTCCTCGAGTTCTCCACTAGCGGCTCGGAGTACAAAGGCCCACAATGATGTTCCAAAGGGGCAGTCGAGAAAGTCTAGTAGAGTTATTGTTATCTTTAGTTTAGGCAGCCGAGTTCCTAAAGTTTAGGAGGATTGTTGGGGGTCCCCACTTGTATAAATAATAAGGCTTCAAGCCTCAGTAGGTTAGCCATTGGATAGTCTATTTTCGCACTTTTGTGCATTCTTGTACTCAGCTCATCTTCGAGCTCTTTTTGTAGACAGTTTTGTGATGTAACTATTATTTTTTGATCAATGAAGATGAATCCAGCTTTGAACCAGCACTGATCATTTCTAGAGGGTTGTAGCTCTTGGGTTAGGGGCCAACCCAAGTACCCACCACCTCCTTTGTGTATTTATATGTTTTTTTTCTTGCATTCATAAGATGATTTATGTTGTTTAGGTTAAATCTTGCTTTGGTAAAATAGGTTGCTTTTGATGGTTAAATTAGTTGTTCCTGCTTCAAGTTGCTTAAGTAGTTTGTTGCAATAACAGAGAAAGATCCAAAAAGGCTACCAGCAAGTCTTGATCTCCTTTCTCCCTCCTTGGGACCATGAATTGAGGTCAAGGCACTACTGTTGCCAACAAAAACACAGTTTTTGCCTTTCATGCAATTGCTAGTGTGATGTTTTGAGTTGGAGAAGTTGATATTTGCTTGGATTCACATGCTTAGACCATTTTATTTTCATTTACCATGGCTTTCTCGCATAATTTGCTATTCATAAAGTTCTATTCAGCAGTACTATGTTTTTAGGACAGATTTTAGGTTAAAATAGACAAACTTTGTTTTTTCGGTTCTTGCTTAGGTCAGTTGAGAAGTAAGTGTGCAGCTCACTTATAGAACATTCCAGCTTGTCATTCCTCCATAGCACAACCTATACCAGTTCATGTTTCAAATATTCCCCCACTCTTTCGCCATATTTTGCCAATCTTCCCTAATTCCTGCATTTTTACATAAAGTTGCTTTCTCGCCTCTTTGAACAAATACAACCATCTCCTTCATTCTTGATATTCATTAATAGAGTCCTAGACCCCTCAACACTTTCATCCAACCTTCATTTCCATTTTCCCATCAATTTTCCACCTCCAAAAACCACTTTCGGCCTCCTCCTATAGATTCTCCAGTAGAAACTCATGTAAATCCCCTGTAGAAGTTCATGCGAGTCATTTTTCGAAGTCTGGTCACAATGGAAGTCTCTAGAAGGGTTCCAAGGACTTCTTAGGACCTCTCCACATCTTCCTCACCTTCAACAAAAGTCAACTCCATCTTCCTTTGCCACCAAACCTCTGCACAGTGATAACCAGTCAAACCATAAGCATAATAATTGCACATAAAAATACTCGAAAGTACAAAATGATTATTTCTTCTCATTTCTCTTTAGAAGTAGCTTTAATAAATGAAATTTACCTTTCCACTAGGTAATGGCACCCATTTCAATAGTTTCTATCTCTCTTCTTGCAAAATTAGGGTTTGCTAGGGTTTGTTAGGGTTTACATTTCCTTTCAGTTTTCCTTCTCTTTCTGCAAATAGAATAGCCTCTATAGAGTTAGCTTTCTTCCATCCCAGTAAAACTTTCTTCCAAGAACTCATAGAAGTTGGCTTAAACTCCTAGCGAACTTGCACCAGATGATCAAGTGACAGCTTGCAGTAAGAGCTGGTACTTGTGCATAAAACACTGTCTCTTCCAAGTTTGTTACAAACCACCGGGTTGATAAAAGTAAAGAGGGAAGCCCCAAGAGTTGCAGCATTATTGTTGCAATACTGGACCTCACCAGTGGGCATGAGACTTCTGATTGGCCACTTCTCTACAAAAGTGACCCAGAATTCCGCCACACATATCAGACACTCTTGGAGGGCCAGCATGTTCCAAATTTTCACCTCCATGATGCCCTGTTATGCCACCTAGCTCACCTTTATGTTCGTTCAAGCAAGCCTACCAAGATGATTTGGGAAGCACATTACAATCAAGTTGTTGGGCATTTTGGGGTTGATAAAATGGTGGCAGTACTGCAGAAATTATTTCTATTGGACGAATCTTCGACAAGATGTCGGGAAGTACATCAGATCATGCACTACCTGCATCATTGCCAAACCAACCATCAAGAAGCAAGGCATATATACCCCACTGCCTACCCTGATTCAATATTGGGAATCATCTCCATGGATTACATGTCAGGCCTTCCTTCCACTAAGCATGGAAACAACTGTGTTTTTTTGGTCGTCGACAGGCTCTCGAAGATGGCCATTATGGCGGCTTGCAAGAAGAATATCACAGCAGAAGCCACTGCTAAACTCTTCTTTGAACGAGTGTGGGTACACTTTGGGATCCCACAGTCTATCATCTCAGATCGAGATAGTAGGTTCCTCAGTACATTTTGGTCCAGTCTCTGGTCAATGTTGGACACCAAACTCACTAAGTCCACAGCCTTCCATCCTCAAACTAATGGCCAGACAGAGGTTGTCAACAGGATTATTGTACACATTTTGCACATGTACAACTCAAAGCATCCACACACATGGGACAAGAGCCTCTCCTATGTTAGCAGAGCTACAACCGGGATCTCCACAGCTCGACTGGCCATAGCCCTTTTCAGGTGGGCTTGGGATTCCAGCCACTATGTCCCATTGATGTGTATAAATTTTGAATAATATAACACTTATTCACAGAGATTATCCTGATTATACACTATTTTCAGAATGCATGCATAATACATAACCTCCTCTACCATTGATCATCAATTTGTGTACTTAAAAAAACAATCGCATGCGCACATTGAAACATCAATCACACATATCAACACAGTATGTATTGGGGAAAGAATACAGCTGAAAACCCCCAACTATTTGTATATTATAATGATAGAGAACATGTAATAATACATAGTACAATACTCCTCACAAGTACTCAGTACTATCTCCACATGCTACAAACAAACTAGCTCAGATCTGAACAAGTCATAGGTTCAAATCTCCTCCACTGTTTGCCTGCCTCTACTACACAATCCAAGTTGAGAATAAATGAGATCCAAGTTCAAATCCCCTTGGCTTGTACTGCGCAATCCTCATTGGCAATCTCAATCAATGATTGTGAAAATCTCATGCACAGCTATAGTCACAACTGATAGTAGT
>APFE030331559.1:0-11101 GCA_000404065.3 Pinus taeda | reverse complement strand
ATTAGCCCTAGTCTTTTTCATGTCATCGATAATGTTGTAATCCATTTCATCCGACACTATTAGTGTCTTTGATGGAGGTGTTTGATATGATTGGACTGGGCTAGATTGACTCGTCTTCGCGGTTGTTTTCTTTGTTGCGACTTTTTCTTTTACTGTAGGGCTTGCGCCCTTCTGCTTGGGGGTATTTTGGGGAGGATCAAGTTGGTTTTTGCTTCATGTGCTAACCGGAAATGCTTCTTGATCTTCTTCTTGTGGGAGGATGAAATCCCACATTCCTTGTAGTTCCACAACTTCTTCATCATCAGTTTGTCCTTCAATCGTTCTCTCCTCTTCTTCCTGTTCTTCGGATTCGACATTTGAGATAGCGTTGGGTGGTTTCGTATCAATTGAAGGGCCTCTTTTAAAAGTTCTATAGGGCTTTTTCGAAGAAGTTTCTGCCACTTGTTTCTTTATGTCGATCATCTCATTGGACATGGTATTTAATACTTTCTGTAACCCTTCCAAATCGAAAGGGTATTTTGTCTATTTCTTCTTGGGGTCTTCCTTGAAGGAGATATTTTTAGATTTGCGTTCTTCTATTGAAGATCTCTTCTCTAAAGCTACAACGCGTATCTCTACTACTATCGCCTCTGTCAGGTTTTCGACTAAAGTTGTTTTATTCGCCCTATCTACAAAGACTGCTAGGTTTGATGGTAAGGCTGTGATATACCACTCACATCACACTTCTTCGCTAGGTTGGGAAGTAACGGGGATTTTGTTGAGGATCTTATTGAATCGTAAATTGAAATCTTTGATGGGTTATTTAGTTTTAGCTTTAAGATTGCATAGGTCATTGATTAACGTTGCCGTTGATCTATCATCACCAAATTTGGTGAGGAATTGACTTTGAAAGATGTCCCAACTTGTTATAGACCCGGAAGGTAACAAAAAGTACCATGACCCGGCCGTTCCTTGCATTGTATAGGGAAAGAGTCGGACCACAACATCTTCATTGGTAACTCCATTGAGATTGAAAGAGAGCATGAAATTGTTAATGTGCTCTTCAGCTAGCATGCCTGCTTATGGGTTGAACTTGGGTAGCCATTTCTCAGGATGGGGCGGTATTTGGCTCAGGGGTGGAGGCATAAAAACCGCTCCAGGATTGTTCCACGGAGCTTGAGCCATCTTTGAGCTACTGGTAATTGCAAGTGTAGGAGATGATCCTTGAGGATTTGAAGATGCAGATAATATGATCTTGGATGATTGGGGAAGAGGGGTTGTGGAAGGTGGATGAGTGATTTGGAATGGAGATATGGGCGGTTGACTTCGCGGTGAAGGGGTTGAGATGGATGATGTAGATGAAAGAGTTACACCGTCAGAGTGCAGTGATGTTTTCTTGCTCTTTTTCTGGTTGGAAGAGGGAGTTCGGTTGGCTAGATGCCATATTTTCCGCTCTTTAACCTGGTCAGGGGATGAGCAGGATTGTATTGCGAAGTCATGCTGCTCTGAGATTTATCAGACCCTATTGAAAAAATAGAAAATCCCTGGAGTTTATGAATAAGAGTTTGAACTTCAGGGGGTTCGATGGTAGGCTGGTCTGAAATATTATGGTATGTAGGAGTGGTTATTATTCGACCGACTTGGGATTCTGAATTTAAATTTTCTGGGGAAGTCGGGGGAGTTGATGAGGGTGATTTACTCTCAGAATGGTATTTAGTTTTTGATTTAGGTGCCATTCATAGTTCAGGCCCTCCTTCTAGTGCCAGATATGTTGAAGCCCCGAAAATCTGGTCGACAACAAGGGGGATACCCACCCGGTCCAGACCTTGGTTGGCAACTCCTTATCTGTTTGGTATAGCGGGTCCGACTAGGGATGACGGGACCAGTTTCCCGACCTTGGGTGTGTGTGTTTGTGTGTGTAGAGTTTGGACTACGCTGATCTAAGGGGAATTTAAAGCAAATCTAATTTAGACTCTTTAAACTAACACTATGCTATTGTAGTCTAATAAGAAACAACACATCTAATCTACACTAACCCGGGGTGTATGTCTTCTATTATGCGATCTAAAAATATTTCGAATAATAACTGGTAATAAAGATCATTGAACTATCATAAGAATAGAAATGATTAAAGATAAACTATTTTGTATAAGAAGTTAGGCAAAACAGTTATGAGTAGTATATCACATAATAAGTTAATTATATGTCAGATACAAACAATATGACTCCATCGTACAAAAGTGCCAAATGATAACCCATACATTCATATAATGAAATATAAACAACTGAAACTATAAATCACTTAAAGAACATAAGAATAAATAGTCAAGAGATAAAAGTACCATTTATGGCTGGTTCCACTCATAAGCTTCAAGAAACAATGATTTATCTCTCCTTGTTCTAACATCTACTAAGAGTACAGAAGTGCAACATCAGTAGCGGATATCAGACACAAACATTAATAAACCTTGATCCATCCATTCATAAAAACCACCTCTGAGGGTGCAAAAGTGCATGTTCCGAGGACGAGTTTTTGACAAATCTCCGGACCCTTCTCTAAATGCATGATAACGGTTTAAATACTGCTAACTAATTAACTTGATTACATAAATTTGGGATCCGGTTTTCAAATGACCGTCCCTCTGATAAAGCAAATTATTTCTAAAATTAAATCTAACTTTGAACTATTTCTGTATTTGCTCCTTAGTGCTGTGACTGTGCAGCATTCGTCTGAGAGGAGTCGGTTGGTTGCCTTTCCCTTTGTGCGTGTTATAAAAATAGAAGTAACAAGGGTCGACACCACTTTTTTGATAAACTATCAGATATTTTAGAGAATCTCCCGCTGACTGAATGTATACTTGGTAATAACTCGAATTTTTCTCAAACTGGATCTGTTTTTGCTATTTTGGTTTTCTGCCTTCGTGAATGACTTGATGAGTCAGAAGAATTTACTTTCCGAGCAATTCTCTGGATTGGAAACTGCCTTTTTTCTTCATTCCGGGCTTTTCTGTCGTGTAATCTTCAGGTATCTTTATAGTCATGCTGCTTTTGTGCGCCTTTGATTCTGAGCTTCAGATGGCCTATCGGTCGTTAGCATCCGCTGAGTGATACTCTGGAATCTGTAGTCCTATCGTATGTGGTTCCTGCTTTTGAAGAAGTCTCTTCTGTGGCCTCTGAGCATCGGCGCTTTCCTCTTTTCCTTAGATGTTTCCTGCAAAAGAAAAATTACTCCATTTTATCTCCTGTTTTATAGTTTGCGTAAAGGAAAAGAGTAAATGAAAAATAAAGTTTGATATGAAAGCTTCAGATCTTGCGTGTGTATAATCATGACATTCAAAGTGAACTGACCCTTCGAAAAACGAAAAGTAGCCACTCGTACGATCATTAATTTCTTTTTACAGGTGCGTGCCTAATTCGGATTAAAGGACAACTTTCCCTTGAATGTTGTGCTGAGAAAGGTTTCGCGTTTTGTCGCAGATCGCAGATTTGTATTACAGTATTGTGGTATCGCAATATCGGATCATCGCAGATCACAGATTGTGGATCAGAGATCGCAAATCGCAAATCGCACATCACGGATATTAGTCATTGCGTCTTACTCTATGTGGCTGCTGTGATATGCGACGTCGCACATCAGCCGTCGGGGATTTCTTAAGCCTCTCCTACTAAGAGCGCTTATGGTAAATGCGATGCGATGAGTTTAGCATCGCTTATTCGTGGTTTGATATGCTTATAAAAAGAAGTGTTTCCTTTGCTTTGTTGCGATAAGATTATAAGGAAAAACAAAAATATTCAAGGGGAATTTGATGCATTTTTTACTAAGGGTCCCCCTTTTGCTCGGTGTTGTTGCTAATATCAAAAAAACGAGGGGGGGTTGTTGGTGACCACAATAGGTGTGAAACAACACTTTTAGGGACTTAGAAGCCCTTGGTTTATGGACATATATGATTTGGGTTGCAGTGCCCAAATATGTCTATAACAACTAGTATTTAGCATATCCTGATAGCCAAATAAGAGTAAATTTTGCGATATAAACCATCAATTAGGGTTATGGTTTTGTACCTTCTAGAGTCTCCTTGAAATTATACATGTGTATAGCCCCATCTTCATGAGTAGTTGGGGATGATTTGACATCCTTTGGTACGATGTTGGTCAACACAATAGGTAAACTTACAAGATGAATACCTTTTCAGTATGAACTATGACAAATGAGATTATTTTACTCTTGGAAATATTTTTGAGTTTCCATCAACATTCTAGTGTTTAAAGCTAAAACATGAAAGTTTTTTCTTTATATAATGTCATTTTATGCCTCAAAATGTCTTTATAAGGTGTCAAATGCAAACTATTCAAACTTGTGTCGGTTATTAAAATGACTCTACAAGTTTATTCCTCTAATTGTTTCATTTTAAAAGCATCAACATAACTGAAAAATAATATAATGATCCAATTTTATTTGTATCATGAATAAACACATGGACCATTGATGTTTGAAATTGAAAAATATCAATGGAATGGAATATAGGATGAGATATGCCCCAAGAGTTAGCTAAGTTGGTCGAGTCCATGATGTTAAAGGAACGATATTGTTGACAAGTCACAAGTTCAATTCTCTCGAAACTCTTGGGGTTAAGATCCATTGCTAAGATCACAAGAAGTGATCCCTTAAGGTGGATCTTCCTGGTACAAATGTTATATTCATGTAAGGATCATCGATCTCTGAGGAACATAAACCGCATAGAAAAAAATATAAGGTAATATTATAGGAAATGAATTTCATTGAGCTTTCATATTTAGAGTATGTGATTAAATTACTTTTGAAAAAATATGTTATTTTAAAGAGTATGAGTATTAATTTGCTTGCCTTTTTTTAAGATCTCCAAACTAACCCTTGCTAAAATTATAGAGAATCAACTTAAGCATTTCTATAACAATTGCGATGAAAAATATTTTCTTACCCACAAATATGATAAGTAAAATAATTTATGACCATTTCAATCGATGCCATTGATTTTAACCCTTAAGAACCTCTACCTATTCCAACTAATGATACTCATGATGATTAATAGTATGTCAAAATCCAAATCTCCCTACATGCTTGATTAGTATATTTTCTCCCCAAAACCTTAAATTAATTCATTACATCAAGCACCAAAAATTCATCATCTTAATTTATAGTGGTTGGGGCATTTCTTTGGGTGTTGAATTGTTACAAATACTAGTCCCATCACCATGGATCTCAAAGAGTTGTACATGATTTTTCAATAGCTAGGGCCTTGCTACACTTTCCAAGGAAACACAATAGGCTCTCTAGATATAATGAACTCACACTACATCGAAAAACTCCTTCAAAAGTGACATTGTACCATTATTGACTTAGTTAATGCCATTCAAGCATTTGTAACCCATTCCCAACCGATCCATGCTAACATGCAGTTATTATTATTAAAAAACCAATCACTATTGAAACCCCCAAAGGCCTACACCAATCTCATGGTGACATCAATCTATTCCACTCATACATAGTATCCTTGTACCCAATTCCCAACCTTATCATCACTCATTTCCTTAAAAAGATGAAATTGAAACCTTTCTCAATAATTGTTAGTTGTAGGTGTCATTATCACTAGTAGTAGTTCTTATTTGCACTTAGTGGTCATGGTACTAATAAAAAAATATACTTGGCACATATTTATTGACTTTCTTAGTCTAAACAAAATAATGATCAACGATAGTTTTCCCATTCCAATCATTTACGATTTTTTGGATGAACTTACAGGTGCTCATTATTTTACAAAACTTGATATTTATTCCAACTATCACCAAATTCATATGGAGGAAAATCATACTCCATAAATTTAATTTTACACTCGTGAAGTCCATTTTTAGTTCTTGGTTATGTCCTCTAACATTTTCAATGCACCATCCACCCTTTAGAGTTTCATGAACTTCATCTTTAAACCTGCTCTACATCATTGTATCCTTGTCTTTTTTGTTGACATCCTATTTTACAGTAAAACATGGAAGGTCGTTGTTACCCATGTAGATCAGGCCTTAAAAGTCCATTCTCATCAATATTGTTTTATCAAAAAGTAAAAAAATTTCTTTGGTGTGTCATCAATAGAATATTTTGGAAATATATCTAGCAAGTATGGGGTTCAAGTGGACCCTAAGTAAATTGAAGCAATAAAGGATTTTCCTTGTCTAAGAATCTTAAAAATTTATAAGATTCCATCAATCTAATAAGATATTGTAAAATGATCATCGAAAACTATGGAAAAAATAATTCCTATCACTAACTTACTTAATAAAAATGCTTTTGGTTGGAATGTTGTTGCTGATTAAGCCTTCTAGGATTTGGAGGAGGCTGTGTGTACCACCCAAATATTTTCTCTACTTGACTTTATTGAGAATTTCTTTTGGAACATGATGGCTAAAGAAATTTAGGAAGATGCATAGTTCTTATGCAAGTTGGCATGCCATTGGCATTTACTAGCAAACAACTCTATGAGTGGTTCTTGGGAAAATCCACCTATGAAAAACATGTTGGCTATCTTGCACACTAACGATATTTTGTATACCCACTTGTTTGGGAAATGTTTCCAAATTAAAACTTATAACTGTACCATCAAATACTTTCTAAAGCAAAGGATTTCATGACCTAAGAAAAGAAATTTGATACTAAAATGGTAGCATATGATTATGATATCATTTATAAGAATGGGAAGGATAATGTGGTAGTTAGATACTCTTTTTCAAAAATATGAAGAGGAATGATCCTGCTTTTAACTCTCCCTCATTTTAGTATATTGGTTGAATAACATCAATAATGAATGGCTTATAGATACCAATATTTCCATCACAATCCAACAACTTCAACATGATTCCAATTAATCATTGAGTTTCATTTCATAATGGTGAGATCTAGTACGAAGGGAGTCTATATTTGATTAAACAACCAAACTTTAAATTAGTTGCACTATTTGAGCTCCATGCAACACAAACAATAGCTCATTCTAGATTTCATAAAACATATGAAGAAAACAAATGTTAATTCCTCTAGGAAGGCGTGATGAATTATAACCACACATTTTTTGTTGAATGTAATGTTTTCTAGCACAATAAGCGAGAAATAGTGAAATATCCAAGAAAAATAAACCTTTAATTATTATTTTTATAACATAGATAGATATTTCTATTAACTTCATTATGGGGTTATCGAAATATTGTAATAAACCTATCATCATGGTCGTGGTTGATCACCATTCGAAAAGATTCTCACTTTTTGACCCTCCAACACCCTTTTAAAGCTTCTATAGTTTCTCAAATATTCATGGATGGAATTAAATTACATGATTTGCCACAATATATTTTCATAAACCATTATCCCACTTTCACTAGGAAGTTCTAGAAATAATTTTTTTGACTCTAGGGCACTTAATTTCATCTTTACACTATCTATCAATGCTAGATTGATGGTCACACTAAACCCATCATTAAGTGTTTGGAACCATGTTTGACATTATTTACTTCAAAATTGCATTTGTAATTAGTTTATTAATTACCTGTAGTAGAATGGTACAATACAATTGATCATAGTTCCACTTACTTGACACCAGTTGAGGCTATGTACTGCTAAAATATCAAGTTAGTGTTAACACGCTTGTTAAGCATTTCAATGGTGCAAGTAGTCAAATGACCGTTATAAAATTGGCTAAAATTTACCCATAATCTAAAATATAATATGACCATGGTTTAGAATTGGATGGAGTAATATGTTGATTGACATTACTCTAAATACCATTTTTAAGAAGGGGATCATGTCTTCCTTCATTTTCTATTATAAAAGTATTCCTCCCTCAAGAAAATTTCCACCAAATACTTTCTCCAAAGTTTTATGACCTCTATAAGATCCTTAACTGTATTGAGCTAATGGCTTCTAAGTTAGAAATTCCAAACCACTCTATAGAACATCCCATATTTCATGTCTCCTTCCTAAGTAAAGTGGTTGGGTCTAATTATTATTTTCAAACTAGCCTTACTAAATTGGACAAAAAAGGCTCCAGTTGGTCATAACCTAATCCCATCTTTGAGAAACATGAACATTATATTTTCAAGTGCACTATCTAGGAAGTCATAATACAATGGACATATACATAACTAGAGGATGTTCCCATGGAACAATGGCCATTCTAAAACACTTCTATCACCTCTAGCCTTCAAAACTCTTGTACTTGTTAATGGGGAGGGCATGTTAGGATCCTATCCTTGCTAACCGCCTATGTAGATAGATAGGTTACTATGATTTATAAGTATGGAGACCATCATTTGTGAAAAATGCCCATACAGCAAAGTGAAAACAAGTATTGTAAGAAGGATTACTAAAAGGTTTTACCTACTATAAATTTGATTCTCTAGAGTGTTCCTAGGAAGTAGAATATCTTATATAAATATGTTGAAGAATACTAAGATATGTCTTCAAAATCATTTTCAATATAAAATCTACTTTGTTTGAATTTTCCCACTCAAAGGGACAAATAATCGTCAATCCCATAACGATAAAAGTATAATGTTATGGTTCATAATTTCCACATAATTTCTCTTGTATTTACAATTTTTTTTAATTGTAACTTTAAATAATATTTTTAATTTCTATTTTCAATATTTTCAATTAACACATTAACACATTACATATGCATAATAATTCTTTCACAATGAAATATATAGAAAAAATTGCATGATTACAATTACACCAACACCATATCCAAATTACAATGATTGCTTATGTAAAATGTAAAGATACATATCCATTCATCCATTTGCATTGTTTGAATTGCATTATCAAGAACATAAGAAATATCATTGTATGACACATACATTTTATTTAACTACCAACCCTTCAAAGAAACACTCCTTGAGTTACTATAAATGCCATATAAAGATTGTCTCTGAATGAAAATCATGATTTATACGTTAAGGGATTTTCAAGTACATAGATTCGTGAATATAAATATATCTTATGCAAGATAAAATGAATAACAAAAATAACAGTGATAAGATAAGATCAATCAAATTTTAAAATATTAATTTTACTTATTATACTATCATATTTCTATATTCTATAGCACGATTTTGTTGTGGTTGATCACTTATTATTTATAGTAATAAACCTATCATCATGGTCATGGTTGATCACTATTCAAAAATGCTTATTTTTGGGCCTATCAACACCCCTATAAAGATTCTATAGTTTCTCAAATATTCATGAATGCCATCAAATTACATGATATACCACAATCTATTATTATAAAAAATTATCCCACTTTCACAAACAAGTTCTAGAAATAACTGTTTTGACTCTAAGGCACTTAATTTCATCTTGACACTATATATCGCAGTTAGACTGATGTTCACACTAAATCCAACATCATGCGTTTGGAACCACATTTGATATTACTTAATTCAAAATTAAATTCCTAATGGTTTTATTACCCGTAGTATAATGTTGGTGCAATATAAATAATCATACTTCCACTTACATGACACCCCCTGAGGCTATCGATTGGCAAAATATCAACTTCTTATTATCTCACTTGTCAAGCATTTACAAGGTATACTATGGATACCTTGTCAAAAGAACCTTATAACTATGGATAATACTATCCATACTCTCAAATATAATATGACCATGGCTTAGAACTCGATGAAGTAATAGGTTGATGAACATCACTCTAAATGCCATTTTGAAGAAGGGGATCTTTCGTTCCTTCATTTGCGATGATAGAAGTAGACCTCTATTAAGGAAACTACAGCCAAAATATTTCTCCAAATTTTTATGTCCTCTATAAGATCCTTAATTGTATTAGGATAATGGATTATAAGTTAGAAATTTGAACCCACTCTATAAAATATTTGATATTTCATGTCTCTTACCTAATGAAATTGGTTGGGTGTAATCATTATTTTCCAACTAGCCTTCCTATATTCGGTGAAGAAGGCTCCATTTGGTCATAACCTAAGGCAATTCTTGAGAAACATGAACATTTTCCTCTCTATTAGACTATCTAGGAAGTCTTAATGCAATGGACATACACACAACGAGAGAATGCCCCCTTAGTACCAATGGTCGTTCTGTAACACTTGCCTCACCTTTAGCCTTGAGAACGTTGATACTTTTTAATGGGGATGGCAAGTTAGGATCCTAATGTCTCTACCCCCCTATGTAGGTAGATAGGTTACTATCTCTTTCTATGCATGGAGACCACCATTTGCGAATAAGGCCCATGCAGTAATGTGAAAATAACTACTATAAGAAGCTTTACTAAAAGGTTGTACCTACTTGAAACTTCATTCTCTAGAATGTTCCTAGGACGTAGAAAGTACTATATAAAGATGTAGAAGCATAGTAAAATTTGTCTTTGAAATCATTTATACTTTCAAATCTACTTTGTAAGAAGTTTCTCACTTGAAGAGACATATAAACATCAATCCCATATCAATAAAAAGATAATGTTATGGTTCATAATTTCTCGTTTGTAAATTTATTTTTTTAATAATAATTTAAATATAAATCTATACCTTCTATTATAAATATTCTAGTACACATCATATAAGAATAATAATACTTTGGAAATAAAAAATATATAAAACATTTTAACCATTACACCATCAGCATCTCATCACACATCACATAAGAATAGTAATTCTTCTACAATAAATATATATATAAATTGTGAACTGTTACAACATCACCATCTCCAAAATACAATGTTTTCTTATGTAAATGTTAAACATAAATATCAATTCATCTATTTTCATTGTTTGAAATGCATTATTGTTACACTGAAATTTGTCACCATGACTATCTGCAGTTAATATGGCTCCATCAATAGTCATATTGTCCTCCTTGTCAAGCCTCATACCTCTGCTCTTCATGTCAAACTTCAAAAAGAGAGAAAGTCACTTAAAAACATGTTTATCTCTGGGTACGCAGGTTCTCTCTACCTTGCCTGCGTGTACGCACCCAAAACACACTGTACCTGTGTACTTGTACGCTCTGTAAGTCAAAGGTTGGGTGCGTACCCCTGTAAAGGTCAAAAGGCGCGAGTTTCATCTTTAAAAA
>APFE030331558.1:25277-96152 GCA_000404065.3 Pinus taeda | reverse complement strand
AAATTCGTGGGAGAACAAGCAAGAGGATTTGTAGGAAGGTGTCCCCCTCATTTATGGGCCCTTACCTCGAATTCTCCACCATCAGCTCGGAGTTCAAAGGCCACCAAATCAATTAGCACAAGGGCAGCCAAGCAGCTCGGAGTTCAAAGGCCACCGAATCAATGAGCACAAGGGCAGCCAAGCAAGTCAAGTTGGACTGCTGTTAACTACAAGTCAAGGGCAGCCAAGCAAGTCAAGTTGGACTGCTATTAACTACAAGTCTTGGGCAGCCGAGTCCCTAACTTTTAGGAGGATTGTTGGGTCCTCAAATTTGTATAAATAAGAGAGCTTATGGCCTCATTTTGGTTAGCTAGTAGGTAGCTAGTTGTTAGCCATTTGATAGCCAGTAGATAGCTAGCAGTTAGTCATTTTTGTAGCTAGTTAGTCATTTTGTTTTAGCCATTAGTTAGCTAGTTCGTAATTCGATTTGTAGGCCATGGATTAGTTTTGCTTTCAGCTCTTTCTCAAGCTCTCCTTGTGGACAGTTTTGATGTAATTTTTCATTCTTGGTTATTAAAGATGGATCTAGCTTTGCACCAGCTCTAAATCTCTCTTGGGAGGCTGTAGTTCTTGGGGTTGGGCCCATCTCAAGCGCCCAATACCTCCCTTGTTTATATTTATGTGTCTTTGCTGCATTCTCATAATAAAATCTGCTATTTGAATTCATGGCATAAGTAATTTAGGTTGATGCATTTTTGGTTTGGTGACAGTCATAATATTTGGTTTCATTTACACTCCTCTTTCTCGTTCCATTACCATCTCTTCCATCTTGATCACGCATGCAAGCACATCTCTTCCTACCATTCCATCACTCGTCCATCACTTCAAACCTTCACGACTAAGCATCCTGTAGAATTGCACAGAACATCCTGTAGAAGACCTACAGGACTATCCTGTAGTAACCTCTGAGTATCCTGTAGGATCCCCTGCAGACATCCTCTAGGAGGCCATTCACTCGGTTGCCGAGCTTCTGAACGTGGAAAACCTCTGTGGATGGATGCTAAGGGTCCATAGGGACCCCACCTAGCCTCCCCAACCTGTTCCACGCTTTCCTTCCTTCTCCATCCCATCTGCACAACCAAACCCCAATTAGCACACAATCATAATCATTCCACCTAGTTAAAGGAAAAGTACAAAAACATGTCTTTTATGATGTAAGCAGTTTAGATCCATGCATTTTCACTTATTAGAGATAGTAGCAGCATTGGTAGAAGTTTCCTTCACGTCATTTGCATTATAGAGGCTAGACTAGTTAAATTAGGGTTTCCTAGCTTTACATGCTTTGATTTGCTTTCAGTTCATTGTTGTCAAGTAGATTAGTCTTCTTTGAGCTAGCTTTCGTCCATCATTGATAGAGCTTCTTCTGTAAGCCCATAGAAGTTGTCTTAAGCCCTAGCGGACTTGTGCCAGCTGACCAAGTGACAACTGCGACAAGAGCTAGTACTTGTGCATATAGCACCGCCGCTTCCAAGTTTGTACGAACTACCGGGTTGATAAAATTAAGAGACAGGAAGCCCCAGGAGTTGTAGCATTATTGCTACAATACTGGGGCTCACCAAGCTGTACATACATAGAATGTGCACGATCATCCTATTGATTACCTTTGTTTTTCCATCAATTTGGGGGGGAAAGTCATGGACTTAGTGAGCTTGGTATTGAACATCAACCAGAGACTTGACCAAAATGTACTTAGGAAACTACTATCCCGATCTGAGATGGACTATGGGATCCCAAAATGTACCCACACTTGTTCAAAGAAAATATTAGCGGTGGCTTCTACTATGATACTCTTCTTGTAGGCCATGAGAATGACCATCTTACACAATCTGTCGACGACCACAAAAGCGCAGCCATTTCCATGCTTAGTAGAAGGAAAGTCTGACATGTAATCCATGGAGATGGATTCCCAAGGTGAACTAGGAGTAGGATGAGGAGTATATAGGCCTTGCTTCTTGATGGTATATTTAGCAATGGCATAGGAAATGCGAGATATGATGTACTTTCCAACATATCGTCGAAGGTTGGGCCAATAAAAGCACTTATGTATCACTACCATTGTTTTTCTCTACCCCGAAATGTCCAACTATCCGACTGTATTGCGCCTCCAAAATCATATTGGCATGCTCGCTTGAAGGAACACATATGTGTCCTAGGTGGCATAACAGTGCATCCTGGAGGTGAAAATTTGAAACTTTCTTACCTTCTAGGAGTGTATATTATGTGTTGCTGAATTATGGATCACTATTAAAAAGATGCAATCACCCCGTAGTTGTGTGCCCATAACAGTTGAGCACAGTGGTCAATGCCATGATTGATGGTCGGCTGAGGCAGTCTGCAACATTGTTGGTGTTTCCCTTCTTGTAATTAATGTTAAAATGGAACTGTTGTAGGTATGTGTACCATTTTTAATGGAAATCATTTTTCAATTTCCCTTATGTTTGTATGAATTGCACGGGTCAGTGGATTATGTGGATGATTGTTTCCTTCCCCATAATGTAATGCTTCCACTGTCAGTAGAACTCTACAACAAAATACATTTCTTTTTCACAGGTGGGATAATTTTAGACTGTGTCTGAAATTGTCTCATTGTGATATGCCATTAGATGCCCCTGTTGAGTACAAACTGCACCAATAGCATAGTCTGAGGTATCTATCTCAATCTCAAATGATTGTTGCAGGTTTGGTAATGTGAGAGTTGGTGCAGAGCAAAGGCAATGATTCAACTGTACAAATTCCTTTTCTTGGGATTCAGACCAATATATTGTTGCTTAAAGGCTAAGTGATATGAGAGAACCCTACCATGAACCTACGATAGAAATTGGAAGGACTCGGAAAGCTACAGAGCTCTGTTAGATTGCTTGGGACTAGAGAATTGTGAATGACCTGTGTCTTGGTTGGGTCCACATGCACACCATACGCATCAATTATTTACCTCAGATATTGAACCTCGGTCATTCCAAAAGAAAATTTTCCGAAATTGGCGCAAAACCTATGTTGTCGCAGGGCTTGAAAAACCCTATCAAATAAGGTGGAGGTGGTCTTCTCAACTCTGGATGAAGATCTAGATCTAATCTAAATACACCACCACGAATGCATTGGTGAAGGGCCGCAAGAATTTGTCCATCAATATCATGAAGGTTCATGGAGTATTTTTTAACTCAAAAGCCATGACCAACCATTCAGAAGACCTCCCTTGGATTTGAACACAACCTTCAACAGATTACATGGTTTGATAGGCACCTGCTGATAATCAGACTTCCACTCAATCTTGATGAAATATTTTTTTCCCTTTTGAGTCAATCCAGAAGGTCATCAATTGGTGGTATTGGGTACCTATTCTAAACAATGATCTTGTTCAGCGCCCGATAGTCAATATAGAGTCTCTAGGTCCTATCCTTCTTGTCTACTAATACAATCGGGCACGCGTAGGGTGATGATATTGGCCTGATACACCCTTTCTACAAAAAATATTGATCATATTTTGATCTCAATGTCCTCCTAAATAGAGTGTCGATAGATTTTCTCATTGTGTAGCAATGCCCCAGAGTCAGATTGATGGAGTGTTTGACATGACAGTGTAGAGGTACCCCTTTATGTGAGGTGAAAATTTCCTTGTACTCCTCCATGATCTTGTCAATCTATTGTTGTTGTGTGAAGGAGCCCTGTTTGGAAGTCTTGGCCACAACCTTCTTCTTGCCCTTAGGGCGAATCGTAAGTAAAATTATTTTCCTAGTCTGG
Source organism: Pinus taeda (assembly GCA_000404065.3). Lineage (NCBI taxonomy): Eukaryota > Viridiplantae > Streptophyta > Pinopsida > Pinales > Pinaceae > Pinus > Pinus taeda. The sequence goes on along the minus strand of APFE030331558.1, from coordinate 92,375 downwards.
GAAATGATCTTGCTGCATTTCTTGTAGTTATTAAAGAGACGGGGGTAGGTCGGGCTACCTCCAGTTTCCTGTACAACTTATCACCCACAGTAATCATCACAAAGTGAAGTCTAGACTCATATACAACATGTCACCTCCACAATTATGGTTGTCTTAATAAGTCATCACAAACTTGAAGAGGAGAAACATCACACAATACCTCATCCATGAAGGGCTTGATCATGTAGGGAAGGAGGCACTATTGGCTGACACATAGATGCCATCCTTGGTGAAGCCACCAAATAGCATAAAGATGTGGATGTTCTATAGTGATTGTGTTCAGCCGCCTCACGACCTTTTCTAAAATGAGGTTCTTTTGGTTCCCACCGACAATGAACTGTAATAGAGAACCCTTCACCCAAATTTGTGAGTGGAAGAGGCATTCCTCCTCCTCTGGACTTTTAGGCTCATTCTTATAGATCTTAGTGGTGGCCATGGTGGCACTAGGCTCCATGTCAATGATCTCCTTCTCAAGTTGATTCCCCTTGTTAAGTTCCCAATCAGAGTCGAAACATGGATCTGATTTAAAAGCCTTCAGTTTGGCCACTAGTGACGACCTAGCCTGACACCCACTTGTGTTGTGAGTACAAATCTTATGGATCTCACAAAATTTTCCCCTGTCCTTCTTTATGTTGTCTTTTTGGGGCCTGACATAGGTTCGGAGTTAATTAACCAAACAAATCCCTATAGTACTCGCCCTTTCGGAAACAGTCCGCAGACCATAGACTGAGGTCTCACCTGAAGTAATATGGGGGTGTGTTGGAACCAGGTTTCTGCACCCTTGAGATGTTTGAGAGGTTGAACTAGTCTAACTGTTAGTCCCTTCATGCAGGTTGCTTCACGCACTTCCTAGGTCTTCATGCTCTGATATGCTCGCCTTCGTGCAGCCCTAACGAGGGGGTTTGGAGCTTCCATGCTACTGGAGTAGTGCTCTGTGCTATTCCCCTAATTTAGAACTGAGATGTTACTTATCTTCCTTATGTTATATTCATTCATACAAGACATTCATAAGAGCCCGTGCATCAAATAAATAGTACAATTGCAATTTAAACCCAATCATATATTAAAATAGGAAAAGATACACAGTAATAAGGTAAACTTCTCTTTATTAATTCTTCCAATGATTACAGGCTCGACCTGCCCTACGCACTCAACTGCAGGGGTCCGTATACTCAAATGCATACTACTAGGCCTCTGTACACTTAGCTGTAAAGCCTTCTCCTACTCTATGACCCAAAGACACACTCTACACTTCGACCCAGTCTCTTAGACTTATCATGCTTCCATTCTATTCGCTACTTTATGGTCATCTTCTACACTTAGAGCCTCACTCTATTTATACAATACCATGATCTACAGACCATGGGTAGGTCTATCAAGCAGACATTATGTTACAAAACATAGGGGAGACAACCCTATGACTCTGTTATAACTTTGCACTCCGTGCCCATAATTCGTGGAGATTTTACAAAAGACTTGGTAAAAACATGGGCTTTAAGCCCCAAAACATGCCTTGGGGGGATTCCATGCCCAAGAGGTCCCCAACACAAACATCGTGACTCACCCTCGAGTCACTCTGTCAGTGCGAAAATCTTTGTACAAAGTCCCTCCAACTCCATTCAAACTGCTGCAAGGTCTGTAACGCACTGGGCAGCTGCCTGCTGGATTTCTTGTACGCATTATTCCAAGACCACAATGTCAGAAATGCTTCCTTACATCCATGTCTATGTTCCCTACAATTTTTTATAGTCCCGTGCCTTCATCCAGATCCTTGGACCATGAAGATTGTGCTTCTATCAGCTAGTCAGGTAAGTGGGTCACCCGTGTAGGGCTTCAATCGGCTGCCATTCACTTTGCCTATGAAAGGCTCTCCATTTAGCTTGACCAGATATACCACGCCACCATTTGTAACCTCCTTAACAATGTACGGTCCCAACCAATGCATTCTAAACTTTCCCGAGGATTTATCAAACTTACTGTCATACAACAACACTAAATAATTTACCTTGAAGGTCATAACTTAATATGGCGACTGTGCTAGGCCTTCTCACACTGCTTTTGTACCTGCTAATGAAATCCAACCAGGAACCATTCTTCCTCAAGTTCTTCCAACTATGTGAGCCTCTCCTCCTGGGCTTCACAGTTTATCATACCTATGAGCGCTGATTTGAGCAGACTACCTACAATATACTCCATTGGCATGACAACTTCCATGCCATAAACCAACCAGAAAGGTGTCTGTCCCATCAGTTTCTTGCATATTGTCCTATAAGCCCATAGTACTACAGGTACGCGCAGGTCCCAATCACTCCACTACGTGTTGCATACTTTGGTCAGCGTAGTCTCTAGTATTTTGTTGAATGCTTCTACTGTCCCATTGGCTTATGGGTGATATAGTGTTCTTTTCTGATGATACACCTGAAACTCTTCTATTAGTGCGATGATTGTTTTGTTGAGGAAATTTGTACCGCGATCACTCATCATGATTTTTGGACATCCAATTCAATTCAACATGTGTTAAAACAGAAACTTCATAGCCATGGTACCCACGCAGTCTTAAACTAGTTGCACTTCTGCCCAATGAGTCAGGTAGTCGGTTGCGGTGATAACGCATCTCATGCCCATATTTCCCTAAGGTTTACTAGGTCCTACAAACTTAATTACCCACTTTTTGAAGGGTTTCAGCATCATTTGTGGACTCAAAGGCATCTCGACCCTCCATGATGGTTTACCTGTCCTTTGACATATATCACAGGCCTTACAGTGTGCTTTTGAATCTTGATGAAGGTTTGGCCACCACAACTGTGTGCAGAGAATATTTTTCGCGGTCACTCAACCTACATAGTTTCCTCCTGCAGCACCCCCATGTGCTTCCACGAGGATCTAAATGCATTCAAACTCAGGTACATACCTTCATGGTATCTCATCATTGCCCATCTTGTATAGGTGTGCCAAGATGACAAAAATATCAGTTGTGTGCACCACCAGTTCCTTCTTCTACTGGATGGAGTATTCCTATAGCGTAGTCCCCATTATCAGAAAGTGGATTATATCTTCAAAGTGTCCATCCACCACTACGAGCATAGCAAAGAGTTATGTAGCAAGTAATCCTTCCTCCAAATTAGTAGGTTCCTCGCCCGTCTCAATTTGTCACAAGTGATCTGATCCTGTGTTCAGGCGTCTAGGCTTCACAACAACCTCAAAATCATATTATTGGAACAATAAGAGCCAACGACATATGCAATCCCCAACACAAGCTTATTGACCAAGTATTTTATTGCAGAATGGTTTGTATACATCTTGAAATGTCCCCCTAGAAAATAGTTTTCGTATTTTTTGAGCATGTACACCATAGCCAACCCCTGGCATTTGGGTGTGGAATTGTTCCTTTCTTCTTTAGACAACCTGCTACTCGTGAACGCGATAGGGTGATCCAAGCCCTCCCCACCCTCCTGTGTGAGTACTGCTCCTAGCGCTATACACGATGCATCAACATGGACATGAAACTCCGCATCCCATTTTGGGAAGACCACGATTGGTGTGGAGGCCAATTTCTCCTTTAGTACATCTAAGCTCTTCATGTAATCATTGTTCTAGTAGAATGTGACATCCTTTTTCAATAGTTTCTCCATTAGCGTGGTGATCTAGGCATAGCTTTTCATGAACTTCCTGTAGTACCCTATATGTCCTAGGGTAGTGTGTAGCTATTTAACACTTCGCGGTGCTTCCAAATTAAGAATTACTGCAATCTTCATGGGGTCTACCATCTGTCCCTGTTTGCAAACCACATGTTCGAACAGGTTCCCGAAGGGAACGAGGAATGTACACTTCTTGTGGTTCAGCATGATTTGGTGTCATCGGTAAGTATCTAGCATCAAACATAAGTTCGCTATATGGTGCTTAACTAATCCAAATACAATCCAATCATCCAGATAAACCTCCAGAAATTTGTGGATATACTCTTTAAATGATGCAACAACTATGCCCGAAAAGATGGTCGTCACGTTCTTTAATCCAAACGGCATAACGGTGTATTGAAAGCAGCCCCACTCAGTGGCGAAGGTGGTCTTGCTCCTATCTTCCGACGTGATTCTGATCTAGTGGTACCTTAAGAACCCATCAGTGAAAGAATATGCTTGTTGCCCGCCAACATTTTCCAATACTTCAACTTGAACAGATTTAGGAATGGGTCGTGCATACGTGTCATTCAATTTCCTAAGGTCCATGCATATTCTTATCTTTCCCTTCTACTTCTTTTCCTGCACTACCATAGGGCTTACCCATTTGAATTCTTCCAATGGTTCAATAATTCCAGCTGCAAGCATTTTGTCTAGTTCTGCGCGGACCTTTTTCTTGTACTTCAGATTGAAGCAGTAAGGCCTCTGCCTAATCGGCTTCACATCGGGTTTTAAGGTGATCTTCATCATCCCTAAATTGCTAATGATCCCCTTTAAGTATGAGATCTTGGTCAGGAATAAGTCCCGGTATTTGCGAAGTAATGCAATGACCTTATCCACCATCGCGTCATCATAGTAGTCACTGAGTGTTGCATACCTCGGTTCTATTTCCCTACCAATGTTTACTCACTTCGTCTTTACCAGCATGGTTATGTCAGGCTCTTCAATCAATGGCCCTCGAACCTCTGGATAGCCTTCAGTTTCTGGAATGTTAACTTTTCACGGATCTTTGTCATCTTCTTCAAGATTCATGTTGTAACACTCTAGTGCACAGCTCAGCTAGCTTGCTCGTTTAGGCTGAAGCACCTCCATTGGCTCTTGGGGTATTTTAAAAATAGTTTCTTTTACTACTTGTAGCGCATCATCAATAGTATCCCACCAACAATCCTCAAATGTGAAGGTTAACAGGAATCCTTCGTGCAATATATCCCATTCATTCATTCCATTGTGGAGCTCCATCTCTATATACCAATTCATGGATATAATATCTAGGGTATGACAGAACAGGTGCACACACTCAAGTTGTGGCTCTTCCACATAGACCTTTGTCAATTTTGCAAGGTGCGTGCGTGGGTCATCCCATCTATCATACTTTTCTTTTAACTGCATCTAAGGCTTCCCAAACTGCATGTGCATCATCCTTCTGCATTTGGACTAGTCCTCAAAACTTCTTTGGTGCTTAACCCACCACCGCACGGACATAGCAGCAGTACCCATTTCAAAGCTTTGAAACGTTGTCGTTCCAGCAACTCACTTTCAAATCTGTTCAGGAATTCATCCACCTCACTTAACACATCATATGTAGGCAGGTCCCTCACCTCTGTCGATACGCAGTGTAGCGATCTCATCATCATGTTACAATTCAGTGTGGTTACCTCGTGTAACTGTCTCCTCCATCATTCTATTTCCTCGTCTGAATCCAATGTGCAGGAGCTTTCACTCTCCCATGAGATTCCTCCATTCATGGTAAGATTCACCTAGTCTTTCTCTCACGTGGTTATCTTGTAGATGCAGTCCATGTCATTGTCCATATTGTAGTTGTGCACCGGCTCCGTGTAGCACAATCCTTCTACAGGGTCCAAAGGCACAACTACATGCAAAGACTTCTTCTCAAATATCATCTTGTGCTTCTTCACACTTATCACCCCATTCATGTCAGTGGCCCAATATATTCCTAATAGCATGGGGTAGGGATTGATGTCATCAACAATCTCTATCACTTCAAAACCTGCTAGCGCACTTTCTCCTTCGACATCTACTATGATTCCCTACAATCTCTCAATAGGTGGGATATTTTGTTGTTTTGCCATTCATAGTTGGATAGGAGACCATTGCAGTGTAGGCCTTCCCATGCACTCCCATGTCTGATTTAGCAGGATGTTCACATCTGATCCCAGATCAAGAATCACTTGGTTCATCTCATATTCTCCAATCTGTGCGGTCAATCTCATATCCCTTCCCATTTTTGTTGTGTGCTTTCCAAGCTTTTGGACTAGACGCGATTCTCCTTGCATGGTCCCAGCACATCTATTTATGAGTTCTTGTAGCCCCTTTACAGCCTTGCTGTCCTGCAATAGCTTCATGTGTGTTTCCAATAGCATGGTGAGCATCGATGGGTCCATTTCCGGGTCTAGTCTGTATTTACTTTCTGAAGTGGAGGCATCAACAAAGCTCTTCTTGGCTCCCATGAAGGTTTCCTTAGTGCACTCCAAATCAAACTCTAGTTCATTTGTTGGAGCCTTGCAAAGGCAAGTACTTTCTTTAGGCTACTTTCCTTTGTCATCTCCTCTCGTAATTCCACTTTGAAGCACAATATTCACATTAGGGTCTTCATCGCGCGGCTTAGACCTCATCATTTGCAGGTTCTAATTTGGGCGAGGTTGGAGTGCTCCTTTATCACACAACCTTGCTATCAGCATGGGACAATCCTTAGTCTCGTGATCAAACAATGTACAATACAAACATGATGGCCACATTGGATTCATACAATCACAGGCATAATGTCTTGGTCCTCCGCAATTGTAACATATTAGCTTTCCGCGACCTCTTCCTGGTCCTCCTCCACCTTGGCCTCATTTGTGCCCCTAAAATTCAGTTTGCACCATCCCTAGATTCTAATCAACGAGCCGCGTTTTGGTCTGAACCCTGTAGGTAGGATTGTGATCCATCATTAGCTCATAACTTCTACAAGTGCGCTCATCATGTCCCACTGATCTACAAAAATTCCAGGACAACTACTATGAATTCTACGTGTACTTCTGCAATAAATGGTAGTTATCTGTAGCATTCTTTCCTCCTATTTGCGAAATCGCACACCATACTACAAGCACCACGCTTGGTCCTGCTTGTGCCTCTAGTTACAATGGCATTGGTCCTCCTCCCATGAGGTAATTTTCCAATACCGGACAGTGGTCATTGTCATGTCCCTGGCCCTTGCACTTCACGCACTTCTAGGTGGGTTGTCCTTTCTTGTTTCAAAATCTACATCTCAAGGCACAGTTTTTCAACTACGCATGAATCGACTGAACTCCCATGTTGGGATCTTCTATCCGGGTCTCGTCCAATCTCATTGCGACCTCCAAGGCCTCGGCCTAAGTTGTTAGCCTATGTTGTGAGAACGTGTTTCTTAGATGTGGCGTTAACAATGCTACAAACCATTCACGGTGTTTTCCATCTGTCAACATCATGTTAGCTTCGTGAATTTTGCACTTCAGTCTCTTATCCAACTCCCAAGGGGTCTTGCCTGGTAGCATTGTGATTTCCTTGAACCTAATGATCAACAACGCCTCTGACTTTGGCTTGCTAAATTATTTGTTTAGCGTAACTTGGATATCCGCGATCCTCGAATTCGGATTGTCATTGGAATGCTTAATGTACCAGGTCAGTGCACAATCCTTAGAGTGCTAACCAATGTTGCCTTCTTTATATTTTCATTTGTGACTCCCTATGCTTGCCATACAACTTTTATGACAAACAAAAACTGGTCCGGATCTTCATTCCCTATTCCTTTGAACACTGAAAACTTTATTGTGGTTGCCATATTGCTTCACGGTGGTGGTGGAGGTGGTATGGGCGAAGATGGGGGTGAAGATGGTGAAACTAGTAGTGGCTTGGGTGGGGGTGGTATGCGGAAAATTCTTTGCCTTATCAGATTGATCACACTTCTTGGTGAGACCGTCGCGAGTTCTTCTTCAATCCCTCATGGAGGTGAAACCAAGGGGCTAGTTTCTAGTTTTGTACTACCTTCATTTCTATATATTCTCCCACTTCACGTAGCCCCAAACAACAATTTATTTGCATAACCCATTTTTCACACAGTAGCATTTTAATCCAAGTGTTAAAATATTTAATGAACTTATCTCACGACCCTTGAGGAAGATTCGTTCTGCCTTTCTATAGCTGACTGAAGTATCTATCTCGAAATCAGTGATGAATCCTCCTATGATTCGATCGAGCCCGTGATCAATAACATGCGCAATATTATCCTCCGATGCTTCCAATCTGTGCACCAATTCTAGAGTCCACACAATAGGTCTGTCAAGCTTACACCTTCCTTGGTTGTCTGCTAGCTTCACAATCCACTTGTATAGCTCAGTTTGGAAAGATGCAAAGAAAATGTCATGTATGTTTGTATATAAATAGCAGCCTAACCACTCTTCCTTTGATAGTTGCGGATTCCTATTTTCCTGCATGCAAACTCGTGAATCTTTTGGTCCAACCAATCTTAAATTCCTTTCTTTGTGGGATTCCAGTGATATGACATCAGAAATCTCTATGCAGATCCTGGAGCGGGCAATAGAACCATTTGTTGTCTTGTTGGGGCCTGACCTAGGTTTGGAGTTAATTGGCCAAATAAATCCATGTACTATTGGCCCTTTCGACAATAGTCCATAGAGCATGGATTAAGGTCTCACCCCAAGTATTATGGGGTGGTGCTGGAACTAGGTTTCCGCACCCTTGAGATGTCTGAGAGGTTGAACTAGTCCAACTGTTAGTCCCTTCGCACAGGTTGCTTCGCACACTTCCTATACCTTTGTATAAGTCACTTTGTGCACTTCCCATGCCTTCACACCCTAGTATACTCACCTTTACGTAGCCCTAACCAGGGGTTGTGGAGCTTCCATGCTACTAGAGCAGCGCTCTGTGTTATTCCCCTAAGTCACACCTGAGATCTTACTTATCTTCCTACGCTTAGTCAATTATCTTTGTGTAAATGGATGTCTTATGTTATATTTATTCATACAACACATTCATAAGAGTTTGCGTAGAAAATAAATAGTACAATTGCATTTTAAACCCAATTATACATTAAAACAGGAAAAGATAGATAGTAATATGGTAAACTTCTCTTTATTAATTCTTCCAATGATTACAGACTCGACCTGGCCTGCGCACTCAAGTGCAGGGATCCACGCACTCAGCTGCGGACTACTAGGCCTCTATGCACTCAGCTGCAGAGCCTTCTTCTACTCTACAACCCAAAGACACACTCTACACTTTGACTCGGTCTCTTAGAGTTATCATGCTTCGATTCTATTCGCTATTCTATGGTCCTCTTCTACACTCATAGCCTCACTCTATTTATACAATCCTATGGTCCATGAACCATGGGTAGGTCTTTCAAGCCTGTATTACATTACGAAACTGAGAGTGGACAACCCTGTGACTCTATTATAACTTCGCACTCCATGCCCATAATTCACAGAGCTTTTACAAAAGACTTGGTCAAAACTTGGGCTTTAAGCCCCAAAACATGTCTTAGGGGGATTCCATGCCCAACACTTTGTCTTTGAGGTGTTGTTATTTTCTTGTGGCTTCGGTGCCCTGTCCTAGGTCACCCCACCTACACTTTGTCCTTTTCTGTATGGTTTGGAGATGCCTTTCCTTGGTTCTAATTCATAGATCCGAAGTCTCACTTCCTCTATTTATACTTTTGCTCAATCTTGATAGTGTATCAGTATGTCATGCTGAGCAAGGAGATTCCCAAGAAATCCATCTCATCCTAGATATACCTATGTATACATTCGTAGTACCTGAGCACCAAATTCTACTCAGAATCCTTGATACCCAACTTCGTGAAAAGGGTATGGAAAACGTTTGTAAACTCCAACACATCTTCATCCCTCTCATGCCGTAGCATGGTCCAATTTATGTATTTATCTTCATAGCTCCTGATAGAGTAATATTGTTCCTCGATGGCATATGAGAAATAATTTCGAGTGGACGTGGCTGAAAACAATGAGGATTCCCTCTCATCCTTTTATTCACAGTAGGTTTCCCACCAGTCCTTAACGTGTGGGGTGGTTTTGAGAAGTGTAAAACTAATCTTTTCCTAATTGGAAATGTCAAGAATTGAAAAATATCCTTCCAATAGATTTAACCATTTATCTGCAACGTCTACATCTATCTAGCCCTCAAATATGGGAATATCAAAGTTAGCTTGTACCTTAAAAGGAGTGGTGTCTCCAGAGTCGCTGCTAAATGAGGATGTGTCACCTATTGGTAGTCGTCGAAGGATCTTGGAAACGTTATCCATCATCGCATTCCTCTGTCACTTGAGGGCTTCCTCAAGCAGAATTTTAAAAGGATATCCTACCCCCTCCTCCTTCTTTTCTTCCACCATGGGAGGTCATCGAGTTTTGTGAGGCTGGTCTTGCAAAGGTTCAACCAGATCAAGCCCTAACTCTTTATACCCTAACCTCATTGGGAACATGTAAGGAAAAATAGAGAGAGTAGTCCACTTTGATACCACTAATCTAGACTTATGCAGCAATGAAATACCCATATACATAGAGATGCAATAGAAAGAAAACTTCATTTCATTAATATCAAAGAACTACAATATACCTACATATGTAAATAAGAATAAACTTGCTTAAGCGATGATAGCTTATCTCTGAGAAAAGATGTGGTAGCTACATCCTCTGAACTATGTTACAATGAGACTCAAAGGCCTATTTACTATTTAGAAATAATGGAAAGCATTAAACATCCAAAAACCTAACCCTAGGGGATGAAGAGCCAAAATTTTGGGCCCCGTTTGGGTAAATTGGTACATCAACTTCCTGCATTCGTAACTTTGGCATACGATCTCTGTTTGGTTATCATAATACCCTCTTTCAAAGATATCAAAGAAAGTGGAAACAAGTTAATAAATTATAATGGGACTTTTCTGGTCTCTCCATTTTCCATAACAAAAAGAACAAAGGAAAAACAAAAGAAAAACAAAACAACCCATCTTTTAGTCCCTCAAAATGACTCCAGAAGTTTAAGACCTGAAAAGCTACAAAATATAGTATGTTGTGCTAAAATTAAGGAAACTAAAAAGAAGCAATAGTGGGGGTACAACTAGAATAGATGGGTGGCCACCAATATTCACCTTGATCATGCTAACTTAGATAAATAAGACTAATTTCAAATGCATAAATCTTGCATGTAGCCTCTTTCACATAGGCTCTAACAAACTTAGAATAATAAAGTTGCTCTCATCACCAAAGGCTCACAACTCTAGCAAACTGAATTCCAACAATGCACAGTCTTCATAACAACCTTAGCTACACCATAAGGGAATCTCCAATGGTCGACACCATGCTTTAGCTGTGGTCTTCAAAAGTTTTCTAATCATGTCAACTTTGCACATTTAGTTCAGTCCTCCTCAGATATAACAAAGTTTAATTCAATTCTAAGACTCCTTGTAGCTCTCTCATCTCAAACAATGCTCCCAAACATCTCTTAAAAGCTCCTCATAGCTTGAACATCAATGACCAGTCCACATTCTCTTTTTGATGATAGAAAATGCAACTCGATCGCAACTTTGACATGGAAAGACTACCCAAGGAGTTTTTGCATATGCTCAGCTCAATCATAAATCACAGTATCTCCACAAATTGAGTTGGCTCTAGAGCTCCATGCTCAACAACACCTCCACAGAGTGGTGGACTGATTCAAGGGGCCACTGTGTCATGGATAGTCACGAGGCCATCAAATGCATAAGCTTACACATTACACATTACCCAACATAATGTTGAGAAGTGAGCACACTACTATTGCACTATGATCCACAACTTCCAACCTCAAGTATGTGAATTGATAGTCTTCAACATTGATGGAATTCCAACAAAATAAATATTTTTCCCAATTGGCACAGAAATCAAAGCATAGGCCAATGAACAGGGTTCAACACTCCTCAAAACATCAGCCAACACTCAAACAAACACTTGACCAAAACTAAAACAGGGACAGGCCTCACCAGGCAGATCTACATCAACTAGCTATAGCTTCCCTTCAAACTCGAAAAAAAAATTCACACATACTGACTTCTCTTCACCTCGATTCAATGTTGATATTTATTATTGGACACAACTCAAATAATAGGCACTTCCCACTACACATAAATTTCCTTGACCATCGTCAAATTTCCAACACACACAAAGACCATGCACATCCTCTCTGCTTGGATGTAAAATGGTATGATTGGTGCCTTAGATCTCAATAATCTCATTAGATTTGAGCTAAACCCATGTAATTAATAAGCCGAAAGCTCCATATGTTGACCTCTCTTAGACGTATGGATGAGGTTGTCCACATTAACAAGAACCACTACAATGACAACATGAAATAACTCCTTCACCTCACGTCCGATCTGATCAAATAACATCACACACGGTGATACTAACACTTCACAATTCTACACAACTTCATGCCTCTCCCAACATTGTTCTATCATACAACAACTCAGCTTATAGCTGGATGACAATTTAGAAGGAAAATAATACCACGCACACTTCCACACACGGTAACAGTCCACACAAGATTGAATTCCTTTGGCAGTATGCAAACGAGGCTATTCAAACACATATCGGTTGTCATGGAATATTGGAAACAACTCTTCATGCTATAAGGTATCACCAACATGTTGGTCACTTACAACCATTGCACACTAGGCAGACTCCATGAGACCTTCACACCACCAAGCCCACATGACTTTGGCTTTGCTCCACATTGCACACCCCAACACTAAAAAATATAACACTATTCAACTTTATATGATACACATGCTTAATTTGCACCTGGTTGGCTCAAATTTAGAAATCATCGTTTTATGTGATTGTTTGCTTTCTCAAAGAAAACACATGAAGGCGTAGTTTCAAGTAGATATTTTATTTCCATTTGTACTCCAATCATAATTTTGTCCTTCTATGTAGCTATGTCTCCTTTCACATTCATGCCACTTTGCAGTATAGTGAGTCTGGGATAGTTCATATCCACAACCAGACCCCAAACATCAGAAAACCTTCATAGCAAGGAGGCGCTACAACACAAAGGGCAGTTTTAAGACAATATCTAGCACAATTTTTGGGTAAATTTTCTTAAATTGAGACAAAATAAAAACTGTATATTGTCTTAAATATTGTCTTTAAGTGGGTGTCTAAAATTAATTTGTCTTAAAATATTGTCTTTATAATGACAATATATAATAGAAGCATTTTTGTCTCTCCTGAGACAATTTCATTTTTGTCTCTCTAGACACAATAGTTGGGATTAAAGACATATTGTCTTTAAAGAGACAATATCTTTGATCCTAACTATTGTCCCTCTAGAGAAAATAAAAAAATACTTTTAAAGATAATACAACATCACTTTTGTCTCAATAGAGACAATATAAAATAATGAATTTAGAAGATATATCACCATTGATTTAAACCAATATTAAAAGTATTTAATTAAAAATAAACACCATTATCATTGATTAATTCATATTAGGACATAGTGGAATCAAACCACCAACCTCCTGCTTATAAAGTAGATGCTCTTCCATTGAGCTATGATCTTTTAAAGAATTATGTGAGAGTTACGCTAGTCCTTGAAATTTCATATATACGCATTGATTTTGAAACTAACAATTGCATCGAGAGTGAAATATATGGAAAAGTGAAGCAATGGAGATGTCTATTTTCTAATACCATTGAAAGACCATGTATTAACACAATCAATAGCTTTACTTTCCTGTAAATTTATCATTACATACATAATCACTATCAATAACTAACTATTAATAGTAAACAACTATTGATTTCATCTTAGTGTTCCGTTTTTTGTAATTTTCACCTCTCGTTCCCAGTCACAACGATATATAATATTAGCATGTATGATAGTATGCAGCATTGTCTCATATATCATTCCAGATCATATTACCTATAGTGTAAATTCCAATTGTTATTCGCAATATTATATTAGTGTAGTAAACCTTCTCTCTGTTGTACATTTCCTCCAAGGTTAGGACACAAATAAAAGGAAAATGTCCTCACCAAAACACTTAAATTGAATACCCATCCAAGTAGCACACCTAATAGTATTTGAATGACATAGATAAAAGCAATTCTGATCGAAGCAATAGAAGTTTTCCATCCTAATCCAACCGCTGCTCCTAAAAATCATGTCAAACCAGAAATGCACGTTTAGCTATAAAAATAAAGACGAAGATAAGCCTAAGAAAAGTTTGATGACATTGAAGGACCATGAACCATAACATGGTGGGTTAATGGATCATTAATTTATAGGTGGTGATTATTTGTGGATTTATATGGACTTAGATACTCATTAAGTTACTCATTCAAATTTCATGAAGAGATTGAGAATCAAAATGACTAGGTGGTCATTATTAGTGGATTTATACTAAATTAAATACTCATTAAGTTACTCATTCAAATTTCATGAAGAGATTGAGAATGAAAATGACTTTAAAAGATAAATATTGTGCCAGACGATATCGAGGCTCAAACCTCACACAATCTTAATTACAAATAGTAAAATCTTAAACACAGCATCTCATGTAAGTTGGAAAACATACCCTAATTATTTTTACATAGACAAATATTTATCAAATGTGACATTGAAATATATATATAATGTCTATTTAAAAAAATTAAATTATTGGGAAATTTGGTCACTGATCATAATAGAAATTAAATGGTCCATGTATCGATCATATATTTTTATTAATAACCTGTATATTAAATTTAAGTTAAAGAGATCAGTGAATTGTATTTTTTTTTTGGGCTTGAGATCATGGGATGTTAAAAGGACAAAGTCACACATTCTCTGTTTAAATTTTATAACTATATTAAGTTTTGAAATAGGGAATCTGTAACTTTCCCATTTCAATAATTTTTTATAAGCAAAGAGAACCTGCCATTATAATGCTCGCAACAAAATACTTGAGAGATGCATAATATTCCTTAATTATAAAATGACAACGAATTGTTCCAAATGAACGATGAATGTATTTTTTTCCTATTCATACAAACTATGTATTGCACCATACAATAGAGTCCAAACATATGATATATGGCTTTTCTCAAAACGAATAATAGGAACACTCACACTGCTAAAACAAAAACACATACTTGAGAGTACAGGTTGAACACTATTAAGAAGGATAGTAAATGCAAGCAAAATTTCCAATCTAGAAACTGTGTTTATGATGATTGTACTGCTTGTAAACACCTGAGTGAAATCCTTGTGCAACACAACAATGATAAGCCAAAAGACAATTCCTATAGCACTTGAAGTACTTTCAGAAAAAATCACTGCAAATTTAGCTACTTTCCCATTTCGAGCCCCTAGCACATTGGCAACCCTTATGCTGCATTAACAAACTAGAAATTTATCAGGCCACAATGCAACACTTTGAAAATTAATCGAGGCATAACACAATCCTTGAAAGTTTGGAATGCATGGTGAACATCAACATACCATGTTGTTGCTAAAAATCCAATTAGTATCATCATCTCCCAGTTGTTGATGTTCATGCTATAAGAAATGACATGAAAACTCAAATATCTTAATATATATAAGTTTTACAATATTTTTCTTTATAATATAAAACAATTGAAAACATGTTTTACGAGATTGAAAGGGAATCGAATGCAACTTCTACATTTGTTAGATGCCCTGTCAAGATTATCAATACTTTGTAATACCAATTTTCTAAACTGTTTGATAGGAAAATGAATGCTAGCTCCTTGTTCTAAACTAAACTATATAAAACTAAAAAATTACATTGAGTAAGAATAGTTTGAATATCAAGATTTGTGTAACTAACCATAGCATCACACCAGATGTGGAAGATAATTTAATGTAAGGCCACAGATCCTGGAATGCTTCTTTGGTTAGTCTAGTTCATGTCTGGGGACAACCTCCAAAGATACTATAAAAAAGCTGGCAAATCGAAGGCAACCACATTGCTATGCTCAATATCATAGCTTCTCCAATAAGTCCCATATGCAATTTAACGATAAAGAGCTATCTTAGAAAAATATGAAGTACCAATATGGCTCCAGTGATCCATGCACTGACTATGTTATTCAAATGAGTCTACAAGAATCTCTCAATTGGAAACATGAAAACATAAGTGAAATGTTGAGGAAATAACCAGATGGAAACAGATTTGGATAATTCAGCAATATCATCTGCGTGTCTTAACAGCTACAAAATGGGGGTAGAAAAAATATAAATTGGTAGGAGGAGGATTGGAAAAACAAAGAGCACAATCCAAGAGCGTTGCATATATTGTCCCAGCATGTGGTATTTCTTAGCACCATAAGATTGGCTGCATAGGGTTTCGAAGGCGCTTTCCATCCCTAGCTTCCATGTCAAAATATGGTCACAACTAGGCACACAAATTTTCCATTACTTTCCTCCATAATGACCCAGTCCTTTAAACCTACCATCCTTCACTTACCATTAGAAGGAATTAAAATAATAGTTGTCTCAAGAAGTAGGCTTCATCACACTAGTAGAGTCTAGTTCATATTAAGTTATAAATTTTGGTATATATGGTTTAGGGTTTTTTATCTATACTCTTTTGTTATAGTTTATTGTATATATTTTTGTTGTTATAGCTGCAGTTATTAGATTTGATTCTCATCCAATCCTAGATTACTCTAACTAGTTACCCATTATGTGATTAATAAAAAACTAAAATAACCATTAATGAACAAATGCATTGTGGAAGCTTACTAGGAATCCATAATTGAATCCGTCGATGATAGTAGAAGTAATGGATATGTTTGTTTTGTAATTAGAAAAAGCATCCCTCAATGAAGAGGCTGCAATCAAATCTTGACACTTAGAAAATCCGCAAAAGGAGCTCCCCAATAGGGGGTTGCTCAATGGTTGGGAGTAGAATTAGAAGCCAATGAAGAGAGAGGCAGCTCGACAAGCCACCTGAGGCATCATCTTCTTTGATAAAAAGATTAATTGAACATGCCACTTAAATAAGGAAATTACATGACATTGCAACAAGTAATATAGTGTCACACGAACTTTGGCAGCCCTTAGCCACATAAGGAAATTTTGTATTCTGATTTATCAGTGAATGGTAAATGGTATGTATATGGCCCATCTGTCTGGCCAACATGGTTCTGGAATGTGGAACTCAATTGTAATGTGTCTGCAATTCATGAACAAGTTAAGATCACACTTCTTGTCCTCTGTTCAGATTTGGTTCAATATTTGATTTCCAGGGTTATTTGATTGTGGTGCCAAGATCACTGTCCAACAACGGATTGAAGTCTGATTATATCCTTACAATTTTGTTCAGCCAATTTTGATATGCCAACATCGATAATAGCAATTTGTACCTATCATTTTGCATACAAATCATTCTATGAACAAAACTCTTTCCATCATGTAATATATTTACATATGTGCAAGCAATATGCAAGTAATTTACACTATCAAAGAAATGGCTTCCACATTGAGGCAATTAACATGTATATACTATGTATTCACATATGGATAAGCATATTGCTATAGGAAACACACATACATATTACAAATTTACACCGTTGGGAGAGATTCAAACAAGGCACATTGATGGTTGTAGATTCTAGGGAGGGACCCTACACTATGAGAAGGGATACTCTTACTAACCTCTTGGCTCCCTCATCCTACCACCAGCAGTCACAATACTCTTAAGAAAGGCCTTTCTATTACATCAGTAAGGAAATGAGAGAACAAAAAGGACACCAGAACTGCACCCCTGACCACTGCAATATAATGACATATACCATTGGCTGGCATTAGCAATATTTAAGGCAAAGAAGACTCCAACATGAAAGCAGGAAAATGATAGGTGGGAACCCATTATCATGGAGCTAGAGCCTACCAGATTGTTGGGTGCCACCGTTAATAGGATATTTCTCAAACAAATAATGTTTGTATTAAGAAAATGTCAAAAAACAACCATACAACATATAATATACTTCCCTTTATAGGCAAACTAGATCGAAAATGGGAATGATCAAGTATGTCGTAATATACTATCTATTAACTACTAGACAATTAAGATGAAACAACATAACAATAATTCACAGTACATAATATTCCACTACAGCCTCTAGAAACCACGATTTCACCTACTGTGGAAGAGGTTACTAATGACAAACATATTGAGGAAAAGATTTATTTACAAAGGTAAAAGAAAATCAGAGAAAAAATAATAGGAAATAGATAATGCAGCACACAAAAAAGGCAACCAGACAATGAAGACTAGAACTATAGAATAGGAGCAACTATTGTACTTGAAATTGTAACAAACAAGACAGAAGTAGAATTTTTTCTTGAAATTCAAACAAAGAGGATGCATATAGGAAAAACAAGGTTGTATTGGAATGAAAAACGACCATCACTTTTAATCATAAGTATATATGAGACTCCAAAAAAAAGGCTACATTAGTTGGGAGGCTCCACTTGTCATTTTGAATCCTACTGAAATCATGGCTTCATAAAAGAAAACAAAGCATGTGCCTTATAACCATGAGTGTAAAAGAGGGCCTGACTAAAACTCATAATGGTATTAGTTTTAAATATAGATTTAAAATTGATTTATGTGGATATTAAGTACAATAAAAAATAAATAGGAGATCAAATATCCAGGAAAATATGAAAGGAGTCGTGGATCTCTAAGAGAAGATAGTGAGGATGAATGCAAAATATCTTAATCATTTTCTAGGGCCTTTTATTAGGCTTGTTGAGGATTAATTTAAAAATGGAAGTGAGAAAATGCACTTGCACTTGAGCTAGCTCTTTAGGGAAAGTCTCCATAAAGCTTTCAAGCAATTCATCAGCATTGTTAATCCTTTTTGCATATGCACCCATAATCCATATCATGAATTCCTGAGGAAATTAGTTTAATTCAGGATTAGTTTCCAGCGTTTTAATCTTATAATTTATCAACCAAAATAATAGAATTATGTCCACTACTTATAGCAAGAATATCACTAATTTTTCTTCTTTGTAAGCTAAATATGTCATGTTTCAAGTAAAATTCACTAGCTTACAAGTATTTTGTGTCTCTCAATAAAAGTTGATATCTGAACGGAACAACACACATGTTGAGCACACAACAATCAAAGCCAGAAAAACATGTCTAACGAAATGCTTGACAGCTCAAACACCCTCGCAATGCTAATTTTTTCCCTTTTTGGGTGCCTTCTCTTTCCCACATGCCACACACATCTCCCTGAGCCGATTTCTTCCATGGCTGGGCCACACACCTTCCCATGCAGGTAAGATTGAGCCATTTCAAAAAGCAAGTAAGGGTGTGCCTTTGAGGAATCAAATACAAAAGGTTACACAATAGGCCCATGTAACCTGCAGTGAATTATTTTTTTGAGGTGTAGAAAGGAGTGTCTGTGGGCCAACAAAAATCACATGTTAGTTGGCTCTTCTATGAACATAGAGTTATAATGCTGAATGGAGAAATGTGAAAGTGCATTCCACATACATCAGGTGCGTATAAGTCCTATGTGAATTTCTACACTTGAGGAAAACTTTGTATTTCATACAAATATAAGATGGTTGATCAAGGAGCCTTTTGATTAAAATTAAAATATATGATAAGATTGCATTAAAGCTAGAGAAAAGTAACCCAATGAAGAAATTTTGTGGAGAAGCATGTTAGTATAAAAACTCTCTTAACTAAAATAAAAAAATGATTCCATACCACCAACGTTTATTATCAACTAATCATGTGATTTCATAGATTGGACCATTGCAAAAAGCATGTAAAGGTGTGTCTTTGATGAATCATATGCAAAAGGTTACACAATATGCCCCTGTAACCTGTAGGCAATTAGTTTTTTGAGCTGCATAAAAGAATGTCTATGGGCAAAGACAAATCACATGTTAGTTGGCTCTTCTATGAACATAAAGTTATAATGTTGAATGAAGAAATGTGCAAGTGTATTCCACATACAGAAGGTGCATATAAGCACTATGTGAATTTTTACACTTGAGGAAAACTTTGTATTTCATATAAATATAAGTTGGTTGATCAGGGAGATTGTTAATTGAAATTAAAATATATGATAATATTGCATTAAAGTTAGAGAAAAGTAACCCAATGAAGAAATTTTTGGCAGAGGCTTGTTACTATAAAAAATCTCTTAACTAAAAAAAAAATGATTCGATGCTACCAGCCTTTATTATCAACTAATCAAGTGATTTCACAGATTTTACAACTTGAATTCTTAGCTTCTTTATGCATAGAGGCTCATTTTCTATTCAATGATTCTGCATGCATGGCATTCAATTCCCAGTCATCCCAAATATTTGTCAGTGGAATGTCAGTTCTGATAGAATCTTTCCCCAAAGAAAGTAAGCCAAAATTCAAATAAACCCAAAACAAAGATGCATGAAGCTCAAAGAAACATATCGACAAGCTCTTACAATAATCAGGTGCTAAGGGACAGAGATGAGTATCATTATATAAAGAGACACCAATAGTTTTGGTAGCAAATATGAGAGTGCTAAATGTGCAAATTGAATTCACCCATCACAAAGAATGTATATCTAGAAAATGTGACAAAAACAATTCAAACACTCCCAATGGAATGATGAATTCTCGCAATGTAAGATTACTGTTGTTGTGATAATGTTTATAAATGGCCTGCAAAACAAGGATGGAAAGATAATTACTAATTCTATAGCACCAATAGTCAAATCATTGAGAAAGAAAGCATCAAAAAAACCATATAAGATTGTGAGTGTTTAAACTAGACTTGAGGCTCCTCAATGAAACAACCATTTCACTTTCACTTTCACTTTCACTTTGGCCTCTAGCTATGCTTTGAGATTCTTTACCTACATAACAAATAACAATACCTGGGAGATATTGGAGAAAGAAGATAGTACATATGTTCTTTTCCTTTAAGTTTTTCTAGATATTATAGTCCCTCCTCCTCTGCTTTTTGTCTCTATACTTTGATCCTGATTTCAAGTTGTTCTTCTAGTTTTCTTGCATCTGTAATCATTTCCCTTACAATTTGGCCTCAAGTTGTGCTTCAAGATACTTTACCAAGATACAGTCAGTGAGATGGAGCAACAAGGAAAAATATCCAGAAAATTAATAACACAGAAGCAAAGACCAAACTAATTTACACTGAACAAAGATAGACTAAGAATACACAATATTGCCATAACAAGACACACTTCAATGAAATCTATTCCAAGAATAGAGGCACCTAGGAAACTACCAATTGTTAAGCATACATATCAATATCAATATATTTAATTTGGGTCTATATGAAAATGACAGATGAACTCTATGTATTGTATTATAACATGTAAATTTAGCATGACCCAGAAATTTCTAGACATGAAAAGCATAATACTTTCTTTTAGATGTGTTCAAACTTCAAGTCAACCTTGCACTTCAAGAAAAATAATCTTTTCTGTGTTTCGCAAGTTCTCCTACCTCTTTCGAAAACCATTCTTGCATTTCATGAGTCCTCTTTTGCTGATCCTCAATCTCCTTCTGTCTTGTCTCTATTTGATGACATAGTGCTTGTTTACGAATATTGAAATTTTGCTCCTTTTTAGAAAGTGACACAACCTCTAAATCCATATATTTTAGTTTCGCTTGTTTATGTTCACTTTTCTAGAGGTTTACAATCACAATCAAAATCCCAAATAAAATTCAGTTAGAGCAACTGCTCATAGGACAAACATTTACTTTATTACCCCATTCCAACCTCTTTAATAGTGCTGATGAACGAACACCTCTTTGTATCACACATACATGGAGTGATGTTCAAAGAGCACAACCTTGAAATTTGTAATTTTTCATCATATTAACTCTCACTAACTACAGAGTTTAAACCATACAATATTTACATATAAGTTGAAACATACAGACAATTACTTGGAATGGGTGCGCACCACATGCCTATGCCACCTAGGATCTCGAAAATTGGGAGGGTTTCCAAACTAGGGAATGTTTGGAAAATAGCATTTTCGATACTTCAGGAAATAGTGAAGTGACACATATATAGAAACTAAAAACCAAAGAAAAATTCAGAAGAAAAACTATTCTGAAGTGTTCATCACAAGCATTCCAATCTTGGAAATCAACATCACCTAGAGTAGAGAAACAAGCCCAAGTTTAAAGAAATGTTATAGACTTTAGAAATAGCATTTCAAGAA
The DNA here is from genome assembly GCA_000404065.3 of Pinus taeda. Lineage (NCBI taxonomy): Eukaryota > Viridiplantae > Streptophyta > Pinopsida > Pinales > Pinaceae > Pinus > Pinus taeda. The sequence goes on along the minus strand of APFE030331558.1, from coordinate 70,389 downwards.
ATTAAGCTAATGGGAAAGAAACATACCTATATATGGTATGTGAGAAGAAATTTTTTATATACATAGTGTGAAAAAGATATATGGGTAGAATATGTCATTTTTAGCTTTTTAATTGCTCTTCTTTATGATTTGATTTTATTTCTATAATTTTAGCCATCAAGAATATAAAAATTGATTTTATCATATAGAAATGACATTTTCATGTCGTAATCTACTATGAAAATAAATCCTAGGAAATGTTTCCAAGAGTTTCCCAAGGGTTTCCATACATTTTCCAAATCATGAATGTTTCTTGTATGTAAACAAGCCCCCAACTGGAAATTTTGATAACGTTGCTGGAAATAATAAGCAGTTGTGGCCCTCCTCAATATAATTTTGATATGAAAACTGTCACCATACATAAACAATACAGATAGTCATAGGAATGGTATCTATGAAGCAATAAACCATAGGGATGAATAAACAAACTACACCAGTGCGAAAATTTATTCCTGTACACCCTGTTTCATTTCCCCTATATAGATTGATGCGTAAATACCATCTAAATAGATTATAATAGTTGGAAAATTAAGAAGATGTGGACATCTTCAATATAATGTACAAATGAAAATTGTTATCATACATGGGCAATGAATATAACCATAGTCGTGTTATGAAAATTTCCTTTTTAATACCCCATTTTGCTATGCCCACTCTGCACATAGACTGATGTGTAGATATCATGTACATAGATGTTTTATTCGGTGCCAACTCAGATGGGCTTGTATAGATAATTTGTTTGGGTGCCAACTCATATGGGCTTGAATAGAAAGCAACATGGGATCTTTATGATGTAAATTTGATGCAAGTTGTAAAATTCCTAGTGAGGAACCTAAGGCCAACGCACTGCTATGGATAGTTAACTGTTTGGGCTATTTTTATTCACCCTATGTTTGGAATTCATAAAATAATACCGAAAAATACATTAGTTTAAAATGGCATCTAGAGAGAAGGAGGAGGTTATGATATGACAATAGTTTAGAAGAAAGTGTTAAAAGGAAATTTCATCATCCCTTCTCTTATACTATCCCTCCATAATTGAAAGTTATCATAACCTAAGGAAGACAAGGGAGGTAATATTCTTTGGATCTTAGGGAAGGTTCCTTGTCTTATACCAATCAGCTATCACCCATTGGTTGTATCATGTTGGTTCTGTGAAAATTTTCTGAATGATGGGTGACCATTGAAAGTGTGAGAAGGGAAATTAGGGAAGGTTCCTCCTCTTACACCAATCAACTATCAGCCATTGGTTGTTTCATGTTGGTTTTGTGAAACTTTTGCTGAATGATAGGTGATAATTGAAAGAGTGAGAAGGGAAATTGTTGAGTATAGGATGAATCCCCATGTTGGGTCTCAATCTCCAAGAATCATTGTTCCATAGGGATGCATCCCCCAAGGTGGCGTGTATGTTCAACTATTTTTTTTATGTGTTTATTAATTGGAATAGAGAATTCAGAAACAAGAAGTTCCTAAAAGAACTGAACAATGAAATGGAGGTCAAGGGGATAAAGATGATGGCATTGGAGTTGGTAGTTTTAGACTATCACAAGGGAATCCAAGACAACCATGACCTGATTGAAGAAGTGGCAAGCAAGCTGGAAGTCCACATTGAGGAAGATATCAATCCATTGTTGACTAGACCAGATATATAACCACGACTCTCTTTGCTCACAGTATTTCATTGAAATTGTGTTTGTAATATTTTGTTAACATATGCTTGTGTCTATTTAAACAGATATTGTATTGATAGCCCAAAATTGAAGCATTTTGGATTGTCTATAGTTTGTGTTAGTTCTAAAAAAGAACTAGCAACAATTGATCTCTTCGACCACAAAAAGTATTATGTTTGCTCTGTTGGGAAGTCTCTCTCAGATAATTTACAGAGAACTCGAGAGGTTTTGTATACATGTACTATTAAGAACCTTTATAAATCTACCTCCAAATCGGGGTGAACGCAACTAAATCTGATTTGGGGTTTCCACTATGACAACATTTTCCCCACAACAAGCACAAGATTAAGTCAATGTGTGTGTTGTGTGCATTTACATATATGGATAGGCATTTAGCCTTATGAGAATAGGGCACCTTAAAATCTGACCAGAATTGGTGAGTCTCCTCAACCAGCAATATGATATATTGCTTCTTAATATGCTTGCAACTAGGTAGGCATCGAAGACAATCATTGCAATGAAGGGACCACAAATAAAGGTCACCTCTTTGTGGATGTTAGAACCCACAATGAGTAATGTATGTCATCAAGATGCAAGGCAGGAACCACACTAATATGAGAAAAATAAGTAATAGTAATGGATTAACATAAAATGGAAACTAACCTGGTAAAAAACACCAAAGCCCTCATCCCTCAGTATGTTATTTGCCACGTTATAACCCGAACCTTGCCCCAACCAAATACACACCTACAACAATTTGGATCAATTCAAATCAACCATTACATTGAAACATAAACTAACACCGAACCTCAGTTATTAATAAGATTAGGTCACATTTCTATGATTTGGGGCTTAAACAAAAGCTAGAGGTCATGCAAATACAAAAAAAGGATCTTATTTTTTTTCAATAGATTTACATACAATTCTGTATCTACAATATATTGGGATTCTGTATCCATAATATATTGGGTTGGATCTAAGCACTTTCACAATAAAAATAATAGAGGTTTGGGATAAAAAATCAATCTCTTCCTAAATGGATTTGAAGGATGAACATAAAGCAAGAAAAAGGCCCAAAAATTCCAGAGATATAGCAAACACCTTGATTATGTCCATGGCCTCGATGACACGTATTTTAAGATACCACTATAATAATATTATCACTCCATTTACTCATACATATATAATGACATGAATAATAATTTTAGAATCCCCTTCATGATTTGATAAAAGAAAGGCATCACATTGTAAAATTACCTCCATGTTTTGACATAAAATGGGCAATCTGTCTCACCCTGCAAAGTCATAGCATCCAAAATAATTAGAGCAAAACAAAACCAAAGAATTCTCAGAAGTGAAAGACAATGACAAGGAGCCTGAACAATCATAATATAGAACCACAAGTACATACTACATGCACAAAAGGCAATGAAGCCAACTAGGTTGCAATGAATTACATCAAGTAAAACACATAAGGGAAATCCAACCTAGGTTTTTGACATTGGAGAGATCTAGAAAACACTAGTAACCATATAACATAGTAACTCAAGGTGACTTTGAAATTAAAAAAAAAATAATGGGAATTTACACATAGCAAAATCCTTTATACATGCATTAAGCAATAGATAATCCAAACAAATAGTCACAGGTCTAATTGGCAAGCCCTTGGAATTATGCATGATGGCAAGCTTTATAGGTTTGACCTTAGTTTTCCCATTTACAACTCCAGAAAACCCTCATTCCTCTATTCTTATAGTTACAACAATATCCCCATCCCCTTTATGCTCTGATATTTTTAAAGATCCTCTTGTCTTTTTGATGATGAAACGTTCCCTTGGCACCATACTTGCAAAAATCTATCTTGACAAAGAGCTCAGATCCACAACAAGAAATTCAGTAAGCCAACAGTTCCAAAAGTAAAAATAGAATCCAATTAGAAACACATATAGAACATCAGAACAAAAAATCATCATTCGGTTTCTCACAATGCACTCACGCTCACCAAACCTCTCTGGTAGTGAAACAACAACATGTTTGACCTACAAAATAAAGACCATATAAATTCAGGGATAGATTACATATCATATTAAATGGAAGACAAAAAATAATGGATGAAAACACTGACTGACTTGAGTACCTCACTTCCATCAACATTCTCTTTTGATTTTAAGGTTTCCAACTTATTTTTTCGATGGTGGAACTTGCATTTGAACCAAATTTTCATATGCCAGTTTTCATATAGTACTAAGTTCAATAATATGAAAATCAACAACAAAACAAACAGCTATATTAAATGACATCAAAAGACATCAATCATTACAGACAAAAGCTAAATTACAAAAATATCAGAACGATCTGTGCTACGACAAAAAGAAATAAAAATTGCTTTCTTTCACTTAACAGGCACTCAAGCTCGCCAGGCCTCTCTGGTGGGGACTTATTACTTGTGGAAATAGATGCCACTTGTAGCCACACAAAATACGTAAAATTATTGGTCCCATCACAATTAATCATGTGTTATAAAATCGAACAACCTTGTTGTTGATCTTACAAGCTTGGATATACAGAATCAAAAGTTACAGCAACCTGACAATTTACTTAGGCATTCTTTAGATTGAAAATGAAAATAAACATGTATATACCCAACTGGAAGTTCATCTGATAACAATACAAGTAGTAGTTCAATATGTAGCTAGAAAAAATAATGAACGCTACAAATCTGTAGGTGGGAAAAAATAGAGACAACAAGACAACAATAAATGTAAGGCTATTATTGTTGCTACAATCTGAATGTCAAAGGTGAAAAAGCAATTGTGTAAGGATGGTAAGAGACATACCATATGAGATAATTACAACTAAGCCCATGCTTGAGAATTTTATTTACTAAAGGAATAAATGTTTCATAGAAACGAATTACTCCCTAATACAACTGAAATGTGGTATCTGAAGCATAAGTTTAGACACACTATTTAGGTGTAGATAATCCTAAAACCTTGGGATAAAGAGTTAATAACATATTAACACTTGCATGTGGTAATCAATTTCCATAACACAACCTACACATTCCATTAACAACATATCACATTAATAAGTTTTCTAGACTGGAAGAAAGATCTCTATTTACTTTACAAACATAGATGTGTAGTCAAGTGTGGTTATCTTTATTATCTGCATTTTGATGCTAAACAGATTGGCAGACACTGGGATGTGTTACCTAAGCATAAGATCGTAAATGAGATTTAGGGGAAAATAATATTGATCCCTTGATATAAAAAATTAATAACATACTAACACTTGCATGCAATAAAAATTTCCACACATGAGACAGTCCACTTATAACATGTCACATTAATAAGTTTTCCACACCGAAAGACAGATGTTTATTTATTTTACAAAAGCATAGACACGTAATCAAGTGTTCTTATTCTTATTATCTGTATTTTAGGGCTAACTGGATTGGCACACACAAACAATAACAAATACAACAAACAGTAACAAATACTACAAATAGTAATCTGCCTCTATACAATGGACTCTTGCTAAATTGAATTATGTGCTTCTAATTTGGATTTTTCATGCAGACATTAAGATAGAAAGTTATTCTTGTAGGCTTAAAATTATGAATTCATCCACCTGTATCACAGTCTCAGTGTACTATATATAAAGTACTGATCGATAAATGCTAGAATGATAATTTCACATGGGATGCTACTATTTCACCCATATTACACAGCGTCAATGTATACAAGCCATCTGCTACTATATATGAATTGTTGATGGGTGAATGTTGTTTTTCTTTAATGCTATATTCGAAACTACCACTAAAGTCCATGTGCAATTCTTGTAGCAGTTGCATAACGTTTCACTATGGTTTGGATGCACATTTTCTTAAGTTTTCCCTCTGTAGTGACTATTGTGTAATGGGTGATGCTATGATTAAATGCAGAGCATAAGTGAATGCATTTCTATATTGATTAATTAATTGCCTCTATTGTAAATTTTGTGACAATATTTTATATGCATGGAATTGCCTATAGTATGCCATAATTGTACTAATGTTATATATATTAATGGGCTTCTTAATAATTACTCTATTTCCTTAGCCTCCTTCGAAATACGAAACGTATACCTTGTAGTTGAATGCAAAATTTTGTCAACATTAAGGGTGCTTCTTTCTTATTAAATTAGTGTAGCAATTGAATTATGTATTTCTTTTGCCTCCATGAGATGATTTAGCATTTTAGTGCAGAGAATCATGCATACATGTATAGTTTATTTTTCACTATGCATAATACCAACCTGGTTTTAGTAAGATGTCACAAAATCATAGAGTTCACACGAACACTAGAGGTATGAGTAGCCATTGGGATGACATCCTGGTCTACTTTTCTTCAGGCACATCACTACAGAATCATTAAATCTCATTAAGCTCACATCTTGTTTCTCTATTTCTAGTTCATAAGGACAAGACCCAAGTTAAATTGCTTAACGACGATAGCATAGCTTCATAAATTGTATCATAAATGTATTAATGTTGTTGGATAATGTTCTTAACATATCATCTAAATTTGTCTCAAGTATTATTTTTTAGGAGACACATCTGAGTGTGTCACATTTTCAACAAACATGGGGTCCCTAAGGGACCTATCCTATTGCTTAGGATCTTATACATGGTAACATGCTCATATAAGGTCTCATTACACATTTCTCTATATAATGTTTTGACAAGGATTCTTTCCAGATTGATTGTTGTATATGATCCATTGACACTAAAGCTTATTAAATTATATCATAATACAAAACTAAAAAATATGACTTTGAAAAGAAACAAAATAGTTGTTCTAAGGATTATAGGAGCAAGATTCAAGCATATTGGCTTGTGCATTAATGAAATTCCATAGAAGTACGAAATTCAGAAAAATAAATTATGTAATACATGTACAATATGGTCAATCTAATTACTGAAATTATAAGCACCAAAAAGCCCATAAAACTCACAAATATTTAAAAAAGCACTTGATGTGTAAACTAAATTGCAGAATTTTCAAGCAATTTTTTTATAATTTCTAGTTGGCTTCGTAATCATATAATACTAAACAACATGGGAATAAATGGGCTTGAAGCAATGCCACTACAAGCGTTTTTCCAACAACGTTAAATCTTGTAAACATCTACCTTTTTGTGGGATATCAATAGGATATTAACAACAATCTTGTAGAACTCAGATTCAAGGATAACTCCATTAGGCTCTCGAAACATTGACATGGGAAGGACCTAGAAACAATTATAAAAATCACTGAAAGCTCAGAGAACCTTGAAAAGTGAGCAGTACTTGATTTGTTTTTAATTCATTTCCTAATCCAAAGAAGTATCTCTTTCACAGATTAAACACCATATTTCCCCTCTATTGGGACATTGAGCTAACTCTCACTGGAAAAATCAAAAGTTGAGCAAAAATTATCATTAAAAAAAACATTTTACAAAAAGTTTTGAGCCCTATCAAAACAATTTCTGGAAAATATCATCGATGACTCGGCCAAATCACAAACTTCTCAATAAATAGTGAGTCTGCTAGGCCTTTTAAAACAATTTTTTTGCAGTAATTTCTTATTTCGCGTTACAAAGAAACTTAATAAATAAGAACAAAAATCACAAAGGAATAATTCACAAGAAAAAGAAACCAACCATAGCTAAAAATGAGATAGCGTATACTTATCTGAGAAAATTTTAAAATTCAATGGCTTTAAAATTGTACAAGCGGGAATTGAGAGCTATAACCAACACCAACCTTCAATCACCCACATACCCACATCCCAATGCCCAACTGTAATGGCCCATGGGTCAAATTTCAACTTACTCAAATGAATTTTCAAAGACAACTTGCTCCAAATGGCACCAATCATGTTTTACTTTCAAGGAAATTGAATCGGAATTTACCTACATTGGTCACTTTGATGCATACCCCCAAAGCCTAGTTGAATTATTGGTGCTTAATCAAAACCAAAAAATCTTATAGTTAGCCTTGAAACTCGATTAGCTTACCCTAAAACAAGACTTGCTTATTACTGGTTGATCACAAATACGTTTTGTAATTATTCATCACCCATTATTGAAAATATAACTTAGGATAATGACTCGATTATTAGTCAAAAACCTGGCTGACCTTAACAATGAACACTAGATGTCAGCTACATAAAGCCATGGCCCATAAGTGTCCAAGTTTAAAATTCAATAGATCATCAAGTTTGTGAATTATTTTTAACCTTGATAAATAGTTAGTTATAGATTAGAACGAATGTCTAAATGAATGTTCAATCAAATTTGAAATAGCAAATAGTAAGGAAATATAAGGTAGGAAATTAACTATGACTTTACATATATATATCAATAGTGGAAAAAGGAACTCATATCTTTACTTGTTTATAGACATAATGCTAGCATATTTATCTAAAGTTAACCAATTAGCAAAAAATTGCCCCAAAAGATTCAATTACCTTGCACTCAAATAAACGTTACAACAATTATTTTTCCAGTACAACTCTGTGTTTTGTATTGTCATTTGCACTAGTCAAGTACTATTGCACATTACTAAGAAGATAATCTATATGCCGCTCCCTTAAAAAAAATTACCTATCAAGTAAAAGTGTCAAGCACTTGTATTCCTTGAAGAAAATTTTTGGCCTTGACTGCGATGCTTTGATTTCAAAATTATACTATTGGTGAGGCTAAGCATGTGATATGAAATTAGTTCCATTAAATTTGCCTTAAATTAGATATATACATATTAAATTGACCACTTTATTATTGCAGACTTAAACCAACCAAAGTTTTCTTAAGGGAGTGCAAGTATCCTCTAAGTTTGCATATATGAGTATGAATTCTCATCTAGTTTGGTATCTATCAAATATGCAAAGAATAAACCACAAGAAACTAACATATGGGCAAGTGAGCTAATAAGTAAAACATATTCTCGTTTTAGATTGTCAAATGGAAGGCATGTGTTTGTTAGACAGTCCAGAATCAAAGGAGTGGTGGTAGAAACGTTTAAAACTAGCATCCATAGAAAAACCTCTAACACAAGTCCAACTTTGAAATGATAGATTTTGTCAGCTAATTCAAGACAACAAGATAGAAAAGTGAAGACTACATTATCCATCTATAACAGTCCAAATCATCTGGTACATTAGCCTGCATCTATTGCATGTGTTTTAATGTTTTCATTATTTAATAACACTCTTGTATTGACATGATTGGCAAAAATCGAGACCTTAAAGAGGTTGTCATTGGTTCAACTAGTTGGTAGGTTTGACACTAGCAATAGCCCACAAAATATAACACAAATTCCATGTCATGCATATCATTACATAACCATGGAAATGTAATTGGCATTAGTAGAACAAAGAAAACAACTATTGCTTGTTGATGACATAAATAACTAGATAAAATGACTATTGACCCTTATAGACTTCAATAATGAGAGTAGGAAATGCCAATCTATATTCAATGGATTCTGAGCTTGAATCACTACAAATGAAAATTTTGGTTTTATTACAAATCATGGACCCCATGATAAGTTCCTTGCTCTAGCCTCTCACTTGAATGGGTTTAAAATCTTATCAAAAACTTTACTGAAATAATCACTTTTTCTTGCTCAATGAGAAACCTCATCAAAGTCTCGCTTAATGATTAAATGTATTGCATCCTCGATGTAGAGGTTCTCTACTTATACTATCTCAATGTAAAATGAGTAAGTTGTAGAGCTTCTCTTGAAGGAAGTGCAATGAAATATACATTTTCACTGTGAATCTTATAGATCACTAGTAGGACATTGAATATTGATCGCAATGAACAAATGCATTGTAGCCTTGCATAATGATTAAATGGATCAAATCCTTAATGAAAAATTTCTTTAGTTATAGTGCCAAATTTTTAATGAGAATAACCTGGAGAATTTCTAAAAGAAAGTGTCATGAAGCCTACATTTGGGTTGTGATTCTTATACATCACTAGGAAGACACTAAAAATTCAATCTTCACACTCATAACAATAGCTGAGTCATTGTGTCTGTGTCCTCGCAAGGCTATTTCATAGTAACAACCTTGTCATGATTCTAAGGGGAGAATAAATATGCACGCTAAGAAATGTGGACCCCTAAGGTCTAAGGGAATGCATAGAATTTCAAATCATATATTCGAATATAAAATACCTGCCTCATATGTCTACCAAAAACTCATAAAAGTTGAAATCCCAGTAAAAAGGAACATGATTCTTCATTAAATGATGACCCAAAAGGAGATTATGCACCATTTGAATATATGAATTGTGGATCTTATGCATCTCTAGGAAGACATTGAAATCACCATGCTCATAACAAGAGCCAAGTTATTAGACCTGTCTATTTATGAGTGTTTCATAGTAACAACCCTATCACAATTCAAAGAGAAAAATAAGTGTGCAAACTGACAAATCTATAACCCTAAAGTATTGATATGCACAATTTCAAATCATACATTTGAATATAAAATGTCTACCATATATTTCCATAACAAACTCATATAATTGGAAATTGGACCGAAGAGGAACATGGATCTCAGTTATGGGGTTACCCAAAAGGAAATTGGGTATCATTTGAACATAAAATGTTTTCCTTGTGTCGCTAGAAAAATCTCTTAAAAGTTAAAATCCAACAACTGAGTAACACATGCGTTCTTTATGGGATGACCCCAATGAAATCAAAAACCATTTGAAGATAAAATGCTTGCCCTAATGGCTATAAAACATCCATAGAAGTTAAAATCTAACAAAAAAGGAAAATGTATCTTTTTTGCGGGAATAGCCAAAAGAAAATTGGGTGTTATTTAAATATATAACTCTTGCCATGTATGGTTATAAACAAACTCATTAAAATTGAAATCTAACTAAATACTATTAAATCCTAATTAATAAGATAACCAGCGAGACCAAATCAAATCCTAATTAACAAGATATTAAATCCTAATGAACAATATTAAATCCTACCCACTTCCCCCAATGCGGAGAGGGTGTTCAACATACCCGGGTAGCAGAGGTAGATTAGAGATGGCAGAAGCCCTTGAAGCATGGTTACATTGCAGAGTGCTTAGGAGTGGCTCAAAGCAAAGCTTCCTCCTACCCTGCAACTCTCGAATGCTACATCAGAGTGCTCAAGTGTTGCTCGATGTGGAGAATTTTCATTGTAGAGTGCTCTTGTAGCGCTGCCTCTCGGATCTGCATAATAGTGCTCATGGGTGGCTTGATGTCGAACATTTTCATTGCAGAGTGCCTAGGAGTGATTTGATGCTAAGCTTCCTCTTGCTACGACGCCTCTTAGCTATTGTATCAGAGTGATTAGGGACAGCTCAATGTGGAGCTTTTTCTAATGTGAGATAGAGAATAGGAACCCGACACTTCTCAGGACCCTAAACCACATAGAATGGAAGACTCGAACTTGCACGATGCACCAAAGACAATCAAAGGGGGGATAGGACAAAATGATAAAATTTTAAGAGAAAAGAACTTTGAAAAGTGCCAAAGACAAGTGTTTTTGAGAAAAAAGGCTTAACATAAAATAAAATTTTAAGAAAATAAGGACTTACGACAAAATTATTATTTCCTCTTAAATTAATATTTTAAATATCTTGGGTTTTGTGGTTAGCATCACCACGACTGTTGAAATTAGAGGTTTTATCTAGGGTTTGGGTTTTCTTCCAGGTGCTGAAAACATACTTATTCACACATATGAAGTAGTCGGTTAGTGGTCTTCCCTGTCAGTTTTAGAGGTACTTTCGTACGCTTCATCATGACTACAACCACAATAAGAATAATATAAGTGTTGGATTGATGTTAGACCTTTTTAGGTGGTTTCATCTAGAAGCCATAGTTGGTGGTCTTCATGGGCGCATTGTGGCTAGGTGGGAGTTAGGCTTTACATTGTCTCCACATGTTAAGGTATTTTGTTGTGATGGTTTTATTTTTTACTCCCTTGAAAGGCTCGATGGTGTCTATCAGATATAGTTATGGAGGAGGAATCGATAGATGACTTGGAAGACCTAGTAGAGAATATATCCATTTGGATAGGCCCTCCACCTCAGTAGCTTGGAAAGGAGACATAAGTGACACTGTGTCACTGAACTCGAGTTTTTTCGCATCACTAGAAAATATCACAAAAGGGATTCCCTTTTCCTCAAAATTTTCCAGAACCAATGAGTTTGTATCCTCCCTGTAGCATAAGGAAGCATCATCCAAGATCCTGACAACAATATCAATGGATTTGATTGAAGAACTATCTCTTTCACAAAGTTTCTCAATTGAGGCCCTAAATTTCATCGAGGTCTGCTTAATCCCTAACAATCGATTACAAACTTTAAAACTTGTTAGCATCAAATCTAATGCTCAAAGCCTTCAGGCAAACATAGTGGTCTTCTGCCAAGAACTACAGATTTCATGGGCATTTTTGAGGGCTCTTGAGGGGAACATGGATGGTCATGTGGAAGACCTACCAACAATTCAACAAGGGAAGGCTCAAATCTCTCCCAGTTCCATTGTTGGCTCATTAGGATTGCCTTCTTGTTTCGGTCATGACATAGAGAATGAAGGAGAATCATCAAACTTGGGTCTTCCTTGCACTGAGGATCCGCCGAGGGTACACCCACAAGATACAACCACACCCTCTGAAGACACTTCGATGACAGGCTAAAAGAAGAAGGCAAGGAAGATAAAATGCCCCAAGGTAAAAGATAGAACCGATGATTAGTACTTGTGGAGGGTATCAAATTAGATGAAGTTATGTCTACAACAAGAAGGGTTTCTATTAGAATATTTATAGGCAGACAGTACTCTGCAACACGTCTAACAAGGTAGGTGCAGGAGAATTGTGGACATTCTATATGTGCTTCCATCTATATGCACCATGCCCAAAGGATGTTTTGCTTTCAAATTTAATAAAGAGGAGCATGTGAACTAGGTTGTCTCACATTACTGGAACATAAAAATGTCCCTTGTGTGTTTGAAAATGTGGAATCCCCTCTTTGACCCTAAGTGAAAACAATTAGGTGTATGGCCAATATGGTTCAGCCTCCCGAGCCTCCCCCTTCAACATTTGATGGAAGATGTTTTTCAGTGTATAGGGATGACGTCAGGACTTATCCTAACTTCCACAGATCATACTTGGAGACAGGGGAAATATCTTATGCTAGGGTCCTTGTTTATATCAACATTAGGGATGGATTGGTGGAAAATTTGATACTCCACTACGTAGGATAAGTGTGCAACCAAATATTGGATTATGAAGTGATATCATTTAGATGTCAACATTACCACGATGCCAACCACATTTACACATAATTCCCCTTGTTAGATTATATAATTATTTGATATATAACTAAGGATTAATACAAGACATGACATGATGTGGGCTAGTCCTGAGTCCAATAGATGCATAAAATCCGTATTGAAACCTCCAATAGGGTGGTTTTAGATATTTGCATATAGGCTATGATGCCTTATGTGAGTGGATTAGGTTTAATTTTGTTTTACAGTGTGATTGCATGAATACAATCTTGAAGGGTTAATAAAACTTAAGAGTTGGGCGATTCCACATCATATAACTTATTAAACTAGAATATAATATCCCTATAATGGTATTTTGTTTCAAGTAAGTGCTCTAATCAACAGATAAGTGTTAGAAGAATCAAAATATGACATTTTTATGATCATACTCAGTGCCTCCAAATGAAATTTCTAGAATCAAAATATGACCTTTTTCTCAGCATACTCGGTACCTCCAAATAACATTTCTATCGATCCTTTCAACTCCACGATTGCATATTTCCAAATGAATTTTTACTAATCATGGTTCTAGATATCATCTTCCCTAGAATGTTGGCAGTTTTATGTGAGAAACACTTACCAAAGCTCAGATGCAGGCATTAGGTAGCTTGGGTCTTAGATCCCACTAGCAACAACCCAAACCCCAACTCCATTGTCAGAGATAAAATCAATTTACTTGGAGTTGAATTAGGGCTGGCAAGCTAAAGAATTTAGAGTTGAATTTAGGTTGTCAAGGTAAAGCAGAGGAGAGGTTGTGCACCCTGCTAAGTAGTATGGAGTTGCAACTAAATCTGAAGGTAGTGGTTGATTTTTCTCAAGAGAAGAATAAGAAGACTAACAAGTGTCTTGTTCCTTATACACCGCACAAAAATGCACACATCCAGTTGGCCATGTTCAATGTTTCCATGGTTATAGGTAGCATTTAATGTTTATAAGCTAATGCTAGCACTAGTTTCAAATCTTGGAAATACAAATAAAATAAATGCATGGAACAAAGATATTGTATGAATAATATCAATGATATGGTTTATCTACCTTGGGAAGAGGCCAAATAAGACCATCAATTATCTTATTGGTCCTTAAAAGTAAAACTGATAAATTGATAGGTTGAGAACAACTGTGATTTTATGAACATGGTAAATTTCATAAAAAAATTCTATTTTCCATATTTCTTGTTCAAATAACTTGCAACTCTTGGCAATGAGAGTAAGCTACTAAAACTCAATAATTTTAACCATATATAGAAACAAAAAATGTAAGAACAATAATTTGCAATATACATTACAATGGAACAATGGTCCGCAGATTCAAGGACTCCCAGTTTCAAATACATTTCATGGCTATAACATCTTTAGTCCAATTGAAGGCTCGTTTTTTTATAATCCAATTTCAGAAAAAAGTGATCGACTTACACTACATCCATGAATGAAAGGGACTACATGAGATCCCTAAATATGGCACTATTAATTTATTCTCATCATGAAACATTTGATCATGTTGATCATGCTAACATATCTAGATAGTGGGAATATGTTTCCAACTATAATGGGGTTTTTTTAGGATATTTCAAGTGCTTACAAATAAGTGAACAATAAACCATGTCACTAAAAATAGTTGCATATATTTTCCTCCACTTTATGGTGCTAGCGAAGTATCTGCAACTATTGATTTAAAATATAGTGACAACAATTCACTAAGATATTTGGAGCAAAACACAAAAAATGAAATCAATATAGTCCAAGAAACATCAGAATAAAATTTGAACAAAGTAATTTAACATACAAGAAGTGGAAACAATGATATAACCAATAAATTGGAGATAATAAGCCAAACACTACGAACAAAGCATTTGTCAACATGTAAATTTTTTTACTACCTCATTGTCCACTCTAGGAAAGGTCTTTCTTGAAGATATATAAGCTTCATTTACATCAAAATATGCCTACCAAATCATGAATACATTTAAATAGACTTATACATTTTAATAAAATGATCTATAATATAAAACATTAGTATGAAAAGAACTATCAAATGGGAAAAGTGGTCGATTTTAAATGTGTGTAACAACCGACTCTTGAGCTCAAAAATAAAGATTTTAGTTATGACCTCATCGAAGTTCTTCATGTGTAGCTCACTAAAGGTGTATCAAGAGGCTATTAGTCTCTTGGCTATAGAATTGGGCTGTTTCAATTTGTGACTTAGCAAAATGGAAAGGCTCTGGAGACAAGCTGCATTCTTCTTCTTTCACTGAGCCATGGCGAATGAATAAAGCAAATAGTGTCAACAACTTGGAAAAGGAAAGTTGAGAACAATAAATACCATGAATAAACAAAGAATCTAATTAGTTGTAGGGCTAAAAAACATGCCACCCATAACGAACCTTTCCATCCAAATATTATTCTATGTTGGGCCACAACAAAACATTTCGATAGAAATTCCATGTAGCCTACTACTGCAAAGGAAATTAGTACAATAATTTCGTTATAAAATAATGTTTTAGTGTAGTAGTGTACTCTACTAAGAAACTATGAAGACGAACCAAACTAATAAGTTAGAAAATTATGTAGAAAGAAAATGATTCCATCTTATTGATATTATATTTTTTCATATTATAATGGATGGTCTCTTTACAAAAATAGAATTTCATAGCTTCAACAATTTTTATAACAAAGTTTATTACATTTTATTTAGTATCAACCAGTTACATCAAACTAGGCTCAATCATGTTTCTACGACCCTATGAAACCATATGGTGACTAGGTCAAGACTTGAACAAGCCCCTAGTGGAACACCATCTCTATGGAATTTGTGAAATCCAAACTTATTTAAGATAAAGTACAAACCTGTTTTGGGATGAAATCTGAGCCCATTTTGAGGGTGAAGTTCAAGCCCTATCTGTGATAATATCTCATCCCATTCAAAGTTTAAATCAGATTCTATTATGTGGTGAAGACAGAGCATTTTGAGACAGTAAAGAAGGCCCAAATTTGGCTCTATTACAAATCTATGTCAAGACTTTTATCAAGTTCATTGTGGATAGTTGAAAGATAATTTTTGGATAGCTTTTGGAGGGTTGAATTGGTACTTGTTTGACACTTTTTTGTCTCACATTAGGAGACAAAAGAAAGTTGTGTGTGTATTTCATGTTATAGATTTGAATGCAACATCCTATTAAATATTTCAACATATTTTACACCCATAAAATGTATATTGCTTATCATTCTCTTAGGAAGGATATGATGTCTTAGATCCTTATAAGTATAGAGCTTCTCATTGAAATGTGGGTAGGGAAATGGAACAACCTTCTACTTTGTAGAAGTTATTTTGTTCCATCTTCTACTTTGTAGAAATCTTTTTTCCCAAGTTAGTTGGACTCATTAGCATTGTAGAAGTTCCAAACTTTAGTGATACCATATTTGACTAGTATTCTCTAAAAATTATTGATGCCAGGATTATCACTTATTGATCCTTGGACCTCTTCACCTAGTATTATAGAAACGTACTCATTTATTGACCTCACCATTATTGAAAGTGAAATTTAACATCACTCTTTTTCATATTTTTCATGCATATTTCACTAGATTCCAAGAGAGGTGTCTCTAAAAGGATGACAAGGACTAGACAAAGACTCCTTCATGCTAAAAACAACCAATGATTTTCATAACATTAGTTTTTCAATGAAATTTGGTTCCATATTCCTTCACATAGGTTTATATGACAACCCAATTGATGGAAAAGGCATATTCTAGTTAAGGGAATTGTAACATAATTTGTTTCTTTATGTCACTTTCCTTTATACCAAATTCTACTTCCAAGGTCTTCCTATTGGCATTATGATACAAGTGTTACCCTTGATGGAAACTCACTCAGATGAAAGATCACAATACAACATGTCAACAAAAAAGAATTATAAATCAGAACACAAAGAATGAAGAAAGAGAGGTATACGCAGGTTCACCTTGACCAAGATGCATATACATGCAGGTTCACTGAACACAAGTAGCATATATGTACACATGCACTTTCACAGAAGGAAAAGCACCTATATCTTGGAAAACTAAGTTTTTGGTCCAAGGTATTTGGTCCAAGGTGTTTTGATCCAAGGTATTGGTCCAAGGTATTTGGTCTGAGGTATTGATCCTAGGTATTTGGTTCAGGTATTGGTCCTAAGTGGTTATGGTCCATGGTATTGAGAAAGGCCTAAAACTATATAAGGGATAGAAGACCATTAGGCCAAGTGTGGAAGTATCGAATATCTGATGAAGTGTGAGATCTAGTATGCAGGTTATTGGCTTATGGTGTTGTGCTTGATCTGAGCCAAGGATGAACCATAGTGGTTGATGAGGGATAAGATCCAATGATGCATCAGGATCTTAAGGCTTGAAGAATTATCATTATGTGGTTTGATCATATATAGTCTAGATATCAATATTGATGCATGTGTTATTCTATAAATATTATGATCTGGGTATAACTGAAATCCGAAATAGCTGCAGAATTATGAATTAATATTTGGAGATGTGTACGTTGGTTGGCTTTGATAAAAGTGCCTATACACACTGCTTCGACACATGGAAGTAGAATACACCTTATAAATTATGATGTTGTTGATGGATCCAGTCTGAAAATTTATGAAACGTGGTCCTTGGAGGAAGAAAGAAGGTCGTAACCTTCTGTAGGATGCCGCCTATGTACTAGTAAACATATCGGCTAGTACAAGAGTTAGGGCTTGTAGCTCCCTTCTAGTAGAAGATGGAGAACAAGAGAAGGTTGTAACCTTTTGCAGGTAGAAGCCTGTGTACTGGTATGAGTCTACACTACTACAAGATTGTAAACATATTTTCTTATTATTAAAAGAAGACAGAGATGACAGCAATAGGTGGTTCTTACCCACATTGGGTTTCCACCTTATATCTTGGTGTTCATGTGTGTTTCTTATGTGTGACGCTTTATTCTTCTTTTACCACACTGTCTAATAAATGTCTGATATACTGGTTAAAGTTCAATGCATGACAAATTGGATAAATCAAAAGTTCTCTGCATATACACTGGTTGCTTTAAGTATAGTCGTGTGTACATGCTAGTTCACTTAGCTAAATTAGCATATACAAATCTGGTTGGGAAATAAAATTATTGATCTAATAATACTGACTCACCCCCCCTCTCAGTGTTATTTCCAACAATTGGCATCAGAGCTAGGTCCTTCAAAAGAATCTTGATCTCTTGAAGGGATATTCATCATCGTGAGTAATCAAGAAAGCATGGGATCCATCAGACCACCAATCTTTGATGGGAGCAACTTTGTTTATTGGGAAACAAGAACCACAACCTATCTACAATAAGTTGGAACGGATCTCTGGGAAATTGTGGAAGGAGGATATACATTTCCAACAACAATTCCTACAGATACGGCAGGTAAAAAGCAATATGAAACCAATGTCAGGGTTGTCAATACTTTATTGGGAAGTCTTTCATAATCAGAGTTTGTCAAAGTCATGTAGCTTAAATCATCCAAAGAAATATGGAACAAAATCGTTCTGAGGTATGAATGAGACTCTCAGGTAAAACGTGCTAAACTTCAAACTCTCAGAATTCAGTATGAAACTCTTAAGATTCACAGTGATGAAAGTATAACTAGTTACTTCTTACGTATAAATGAGGTTGTCAATTTTTTGAAGAATCTAGGTGATGATATAAAGGATATTACCTTAGTTGAGAAATTTTTAAGATCATTGTCTTCTAAATTTGAATCAAAAGTGTCTACCATAGAAGAAAAATAGGATCTGCAGACTATCACTATGACATAGCTTCACAGAATCTTAACTGCCTTTGAGATGAGAAAAGGAGGTCCATCAGATATGAGAGAAGCCACACTTAAAGCTTCAGCAAAAGGAAGGGAAGAACTTAATGAATCAGGACATATTTCAGAAGAAGAAGATGAAGTGAACTTTGTCAAGAAGCTTCAATGGGGTTCCAGAAGATTTAGAGGTAAACTACCCTTGAAATGTTTTACCTGTGGTAGAGTCAGTCATTATGATACAAAATGTCCTCATAAAGATAAATATGAAAGAGGGAATGAATATGAAAAATGGAATAGAAAACAAGTTGTAAATAAAAAGAGTTACTATACTCATGAAGATAGCGATGGTTTATCAAATAGTGATGAAGATGAAAATAGTAATGACTATAGACTTCTAATGGATTATGACGATGATAATTTTTGGGATGATTTAGAAGAATATGACCTTCATGAAGAAATCTCTAAACTCAAAATATATTTAGAATAAAATAATATGATTATAGATACCTTGACATACCAACTTTCTGAAAAAGAAAAATACAATGAAAAACTAGAATGTGAAATTGTGGGTCTAAGAAAGGATATTGAGAAAACAAAATTTCTCAATCTTAGATTTGCTATAGGATCAGAAACCTTAAATGAAATTATCAAAGTGAAATGTTCTCCTCTGATAAAGACAGGTCTTGGATATACTAAAGAAGCATCTCAATCACAAAAGCCATAAACCTTGACTAAAAGCTATCTTGATGCCGCAAAGAACAGTGAACAGTATGACAATCATCAGCAAAGGCATAAAGTAGATCACTAGGTAAATCAGACTCAATTTGCTTCAAGGATGAATAGAAGCCACAACCAACCTTAGGTAAATCATACTCAATTTTCTCCAAAGATGAATATCAATAGAAACTACAATCACCAAGTCAATAGATTCGATAGTCACGAGAACTTCTTTAATGGACAATGTTTCTCCTGCATAATTTTGGACACAAAGCTTCTTAGTGTTTTTCTTACAAGACCATCATGACTAGAGACGCACAAAATCAAAGGAATGTGTCAGGGATCAAGAAAAGTTCCTATAATAACTTTTCTCTTC
Organism: Pinus taeda; assembly: GCA_000404065.3. Classification (NCBI taxonomy): domain Eukaryota; kingdom Viridiplantae; phylum Streptophyta; class Pinopsida; order Pinales; family Pinaceae; genus Pinus; species Pinus taeda. The sequence goes on along the minus strand of APFE030331558.1, from coordinate 50,441 downwards.
TTGAAAATGAAATAGAATGTTCAATCTGTAACAACTTTGGTTGTGAAGAATCTGAATGCAGGAGCAGATTTCGGCAAACATCTCAAAAAGGAGAAAACTCCATTAAAACTCAAGATATGGAGAAGGAAAGAATCTCAAACAGAAAGATGTGGTATAGCCTTTTATGCAAAAGGACAAGAAAACTAGTGGTACATCGACAGTAGATGCTCAAAACACATGAAAGGTGACAAAGAAAAACTTCACTCATATAATGACTTAGAAAAGGAAAAGAATGTCTCATTTGGAAATGATACTCCTGCTGTCATAAAAGGTAAAGGCTCTATTTTCTTGAAAGAAAAGGTTAAAATTGGGAATGATATGTATATAGATGGTCTAAAGCATAACCTGTTGAGTGTCAGTCATATGTGTGATCAATGAAATGAAGTGGTGTTTTGATCAAACGAATCTGTTGTTCGTGAGCTTGATACATGAGAAACCATGTTCAAAGGTACAAGGACTCCAAACAACTTATACATACTAAAAGGAGGATAACAAAAGTGCTATCTAAGCGAAAATGATGAAAACTGGTTGTGGCATAGAAGATTGGGACATCTAAGCTTTTCTCAAATAAGAAAAGCATGCATATTCAAGGTTGTTCATGATATTCTAGATATCAGCATCCCTGAAAATACAATATGCAAACCATGTCAATTCGGTAAGAAAACCAAAGCTCACTTAATTGAAAATGAGGGGTCAGCTAGTAAGCTGCTTGAACTTGTCCATACTAATTTATGTGGACCATCAAGGAAAAAGTCCTCCCATGGAGATGAATACTTTATTTTGTTCATTGACGATTTTTCTAGAATGTGTTGGATAAGTCTTTTAAAGCATAAAGATGAAGCATTTGAAAATTTCAAATCCTTCAAAGCTTTGGTTGAAAATGAATTAAATCGCAAAATCAAATGCCTCAGATCTAATCAAGGAGGGGAATTTACCTTGGATGAATTCTTTTAATTTTGTGAACAACATGGAATAAAAAGGCAGTTCTCCATCGCAAGGACTCCTTAGAAAAATGGACTGTTAGAAAGGATGAACAAAACTATTCAACAAATGGCTCGAGCTATGCTAGATGAATCTGGAACTCCTGCAACCTTCTGGGGTGAAGATGCATTCGCTTTCATAACTATTCTAGACCAAGCAAATGTTTGGGTAAACAACACTCAAACTCCACATGAAATTTGGTATGGTAAGACTCTTACAGTAAAATACTTCAAAGTTTTTGGAAGCAAATGTTATATCAAAAGGACTAATGAAAAACTTGGTCAGTTTGAGCCTAGAGTAGATGAAGGTATTCTTCTTGCTTCCTGATGTAAAGGATATAAATGTTATAATAAAAGACTTGGGAAAATTATTGAAAGTATTGATGTTGTAGTTGATGAAGCATGCGAAAGTCCAAAACAGATGAAAACCAAAGATTATGACAATGAAGAAGATGGGGATTATCTTCCCACATCAAATCACAATGATTTTGAGGAAGAAGCCAATGAAACACTAGAGGAAGAGATAATTGTAGAAAAAAAGACTCCATCTAGGTATGTTCAAAAAAATCATCCAAAAACTAAAATTTTAGGGGAAAAAGAGGCAGGTGTACAGACAAGAAGAATTATTACAGAAACCTCAAGCTATCTAACATTACTATCCTCCACCAAACCTCAAAATGTAAATTAACATGCAAATATGAATGTTGGGTCAAGGCCATGATTGAAGAACTTGATCAAATTGAAAAGAATAATACTTGGGAATTAGTTCCTAGACCTCATAATAAAAATATTATAGGAACTAAATGGATATTGAAAAACAAGCTAAATGAAAATGGACAAGTTATTAGAAACAAGGACAAACTTGTTTGTAAAGGGTATGCTCAACAAGAAGTTATAGATTTTGAAGAAAATTTTGCACCTATTTCTAGACTTGAAGCCATAAGGATGTTTCTTACTCTTTCTAGATTTCAGAAATTCAAAGTATACCAAATGGATGTAAAATCTGTTTTCCTTAATGAATATTTAGAAGAAGAAGTCTATATTGAACAACGAGAAGGATTCATTCTTGGAAATGATGCGAAAGTTGTATGCAGACTCAAAAAGGCTCTATGGTCTAAAATAGGCTCCATGGGCCCGATGTTACCTCCTTGAAAAATATCTACATCAACAGGTTTTTTCAAAAGGGTCAGCAGATAGCAATCTATATACAAAGATTGACACTAATAAATTGCCAATAATTGTTGTTTATGTTGATCATATCATTTTTGGTAGCAATGAAGAATCAATGAGTCATAATTTTGCTTCAGTAATGCAGCAAGGATTTGAAATGTCCTTGCTTGGTGAACTTACCTATTTTCTTGGTCTACAAGTTCAACAAAATAAAGATCGTATTTTGCTTTCACAAACAAAATATCTCAAACATATCTTGAAGAGTATGGCATGGAATATTCTAAACCTCTATGTACCCCAATGGTAGCAGGATGCAGTCTCATCTCAAATGATGAATCAACAACAGTACATCAACCAACTTACAGATACATGATTGGCAGTCTGCTTTAACTAACAGGTACCCGACCTGACATCATGCATGTAGTAGGAATAGTTGGAAGATTCCAAGAAAATCCAAAGGAATCACACCTTCAAGCAATCAAAATAAATTTAAAATATCTTCAAGGAACATGGAGCTTTGGTTTATGGTATCCGAGAGATATAGATCTTACTCTTCATGCATATATATATGTAGATTCCACAGGAAGTGTTGATGACAGAAAAAGCACTAGTGGTGGTGCATTCTATATGGGTTGTAGGCTAGTGTCTTGGTTCAGCATGAAACAAAGTTCAATTGTGCTATCTATAGCTGAAGCAGAATATGTGGCTACTGCATCTTACTACACACAACTACATTGGATGATGAAACCATTGTAAGACATTCAAATCACATGTACTCCACCCATCTCCATTCTATGTTATAATACAAGTGCCATCAGTCTTTCAAAGAATCTAGTCATGCACTCCAAGACCAAGCACATACCCATAAAATACCATTTTCTATGTGAACAAGTGCTTGAAGGAAAGGACAAATTGGAATATGTTCCCTCCAAAGAATAGGTTGGTGATATATTCACCAAACCACTACCCAGAGAGAGATTTGAATATCTCAGACAAAAGTTGGGAGTAGTTGCTGCATCATCCTGCTGTTAAATCAAATTTTTTACAGAAAGGTTATTATACGCATGTTTCATGAAGTATAGTCGTGTACACACATGGGTTTCTGTGGGTCAAGGAGCATATATGTTTTTCAGACAAGAAAAACAGTGGGGCAGGTTCTGATATGGGTGCTTTGACTGATATTGATGATTAATATACTTTGTTCATTAATTTATCTAACTAACAAAAATGCCTTGATCATTGACCTGTTAACAATGCACAGGTAGCACTAGTTCAGGGGGGAGCATTAGCCTTCACATACATTTAGCATTGTTGGCATTATGGTTGCTAAGTCCAGCTATGGCTTCAGATATTTATACCATTTGTTGCTCAAGTCATGTAAAAGTCTAGGGTGTGATAATTCTTCTCATACATTTGAATGAGTCCTCTTATACAAATGATGTAATTTATATCCCCACTTTACATGGGATGGATGATGTAATATTTCTTGTTTTTGCCATGTATAAACAATTGGTATATCCCCATTTTCTTGGGTGGATGAGTTAGATTTGGTATATCCCCACTTGGTTGGCAGATGGATGTATGTATGAGTCATTGGTGATAGGAAGGTCATCCCCACATAGTTGAGTTATAGAGTCATGTTATTCTTTTAGAAAATCTTTTTGCAGGCATTTCTTGTGCTCAAGGGGAGCATGGATGGTTTCAGTACATCTCAGCATGTAAAAAAAAAAAAAAAGGTGGGGGGGGAGCTCAATCAGAGAATTTAGCATGTAATCAGGGGGAGCATGACCAACATAATGTATGTCAAAGGGAGAAATTATCTTGGTCCACCCTTTGCCCTTGATGTCAAAGGGGGAGAGTGACTTGGTGTTATTGTTGCCATCAAGTCCAAAGGTGCAGATTGCTGGCATTATGATACAGGTATTGTCCTTGATGGCAACCCACTTAGATGAAAGATCATAGTACAACATGTCAACAACAAAGAATTACAAATCAGACTACAAAGAATGAAGAAAGATAGGTATCGCGTCCAAAACCATGGACCGAAAACCATTGTGTAAAAAACCATGTCTGAAAATCATGCACAAAACAATAGGTGGGTTCGCCCAACCTAACATAGGGTTTGAAACCAAAAATACCCCATACAGTGGGGATACTTGGACCCCTCAAACCCCCTGTGACCCCCCCGCTACACAATCGGCACAATGAAGGGGGGGCTCTGCCCCCCTTCTAACCTCTTAGTTAACTACGTGGGCCAGTCGTGGAAAGAATATAACACAGCCCAACATGCTCCCACTTGTTGTTTTCTTTCCACAGGCAGCCACAAGAGAGTTTAGTCATTTATCCAATCCTGCAATGCCCATTTTTTCTCTACACCGAGAGAACTTCTGAGAGCTCACAGATTTTTCAATGCATCTCCACTATTCTTCAAAGTGTCCACCTTTACCAGCAACACCTTTTTGTCTTCTTTCATATCCCTCACAAAGTGATACTGAACATCAATGTGCTTTGTATTTGAATGATATGCGGCGTTCTTTGCCAAGAAAATTGCACTTTGGCTGTCATGGTCTATCCTTATAGCTCCCTATACAGACCCCATACTTGAACACAATCTCTACAACCAAACTACTTCATTGCTTACATGAGTGGCTGTCGTGTATTCTGCCTCTGTAGTTGATAGTGCCACTACAGATGGTTTCTTAATCATCCAACTGACTGCACCTCCAAATAGGTGAAACACATACCCACTTGTAGATCTTCTCTGATCTAGATCTCTAGCCTAGTCTACATCAACAAAGCCACAAATATCCAAAACTCTGTCCAATCCTAGTCTTCCTTGATAGCGCAAACCATAATCACTAGTGCGATGCAAATATTTGAAAATCCGCTTCACTATTCTCTAGTGCTCCTTCCCTGGTTTCGACATAAACTTGCTCAATACTCCCACTGCACGTGAAATGTTTGGTCTAGTACAGACCATTGCATACATTAGGCTACCGATTTCACTTGCATATGGAACATGGGACATGTCCTCTTCATCTTCTTGTGTCTTGGGACACTGTAAATTAGATAATTTTACACCTGTAGGAATAGGAACCTTCACCGATTTACTATCCTGCATACTAAACCTCTACAATATTGTCTCAACATACTTCCTCTGGTTTAACCAGAGCTTCCTCTTTGTCTGATCTCTTTTAATCTCCATGCCCAAAATATAGTTTGCAGCACTAGGATCTTTCATTTTGAATTTGGAGGACAATTGGGTCTTCAAATCCTCGATAATTTCTTTTTCATTTCCAACCAACAACATATCATCCACATATAAGGCTAGATAAATAACACAGTCACCAATTAATTTAAAATACACACATTGATCTACTTTGCTTCTAGTGTAGCCAAGTCCCCGTATAAATGTATCAAATTTCTGATACCACATCCTTGGTGACTGTTTTAACCAATACAGAGACTTCTTTAACTTCCATACCAGTTCTTTCTTACCCTTCACCACAAAACCTTCAGGTTGCTTCATGTAGATCTCCTCTTCCAAATCCTCGTGAAGAAATGATGTCTTCACATCCATCTGCTCTACCTCATAATCAGAAGCAGCAACAACAGATAACAGTAATCTAATAGAAGCTACCTTGGCAACAGGACAAAATATATCACCAAAATCAATTCCTGACACCTGGGAATAAACTTTTGCTACCAACTGAGCTTTGTATTTCTCCACATTCCCTTCTACGTTTGTCTTCTTCCTAAACACCCATTTGCTTCCAATGGGTTTCCCTCCAGCCAGCAACTCAACCAAATCCCAAGCCTCATTTTTGTACAAAGACGTCATTTCATCAACCATGTCCTCTTTGCAAAGTTTTCATTCCTCTGAATCTACTACTTCCTTCATAGTTCTGGGATCATCATCAGTAATAGATAAAGCAAAATTTGAAGAGAAAGTAGATGGACTATACCTTTTTATCTCCCTTCTTTCTCAAACTGATCTTCTCACACCCGAAGTTTATGGCTCTTCATCTTCTGATTCCTCCTCCGCTGTAGAGTCTGATTCTACCTCCTTTAGCTCAAACTCTATATCCTTAGGTTTCTTTGGTTGGACTTCATGTTTAATAACATCATTCACCTCTCTGAACACCACATCTCGATTGTACACAACCTTCCTTGTTACTGGGTTCCAAATCCTATAACCCTTTAAACCATCCTTATACCTAATAAAGATGCACATTTCAGATTTACTATCCAACTTGGTTTGTTTTCCTTTGGAACATGTACATATGCATCACATCCAAATACCCTTAGATGTGAAAGAGAGGGTTTCTTGCCAGTCCATACCTCTTGTGGATTCTTATCCTCCATCAATGTCTTGTTCATTCTTTCTACAACTCCATTTTTTTGAGGTGTATATGGAGTATTCTTGCCATGTTATACCACACTTCTTACAGAATTCTTCAAATTCCTTACTGCAAAACTATGCACCATTGTCCGTCCTTAGCACCTTTATCTTCTTCTCTATCTGGTTTTCTGCTAGAGCCTTAAATTCTTTAAACCTATCAAATACTTTAGATTTCTTCTTAAGGAAATATATCCATGTATTCCTTGAGAAGTCATCTATAAATGATACATAGTACACAAACTTACCCAGTGATGGAACCTTCACATGTCCAAACACATCATTGTGCACAAGCTCTAATATATGTTTTTCCCTCTTACCACTAGAGGGGAAACTCACCTGATTCTACTTCCCATATACATAAGTTTCACAAATATCAAAATCCAGAGAGCTATTACTCATACCTTCTACCATACCTTTCCCATGAAGTTTTCAAAGGCCATTTTCTCTAATATGTCCAAGCCTTTGATGCCACAACATGGTCTTCTCTCTAGAGACCGCTAGATTTTTTGCTCCACTTTCAGGAACCACAAAAGTGTTGCACCCATCAATAACAGTGCTACCTTGTAGCTTGTACAGAGTTCCAATCCAAACTCCCCACATCAATACCAGTGCTCCCCAAACCATTTGGCAGGTATCCTTCTCGAACACTGCTTTTACACTTGCATCATTGAGCTTGCTTATAGAAATTAGATTTCTGGCTAATGTAGGAATATGCAGAACACTTGGAAGTGTTCTAACACTTCCACCTTGCTACTTCAACTTTACTTTTTTGGGACCAACAATTCTAGCCTTCTTGTCATTCCCCAAGAAGACATCAGCACCATCATATTTCTCATACTCGCAGAACCACTCTCTATGGGGAGTGAAGTGAAAGGATGCACTTGAGTCAATCAACCATGCCTCATGATCTACATGTGTACTTGAAGAAGCCAAGTACACATCCCCACCTTCGTCTTAGGTGGTTTTTGCCTCTACACAAGGAGCGTCATTAGATCCCTTTCCTTTATCAGGAGCTTTAGATTTACAGTCCCCTTTGTAGTGCCCTTCCTTTCCACATTTCCAACACACCAACTTTATAGGTTTTCCTTTAGATTTAGATCTCCCTCTAGATTTAGATCTCCCTCTCGATGACTTATTTTTGTTTCTATTCTGGGACCATCCTTGTATAGACAAGGCATCACCATTCTGGCTCTCCATATTTTTCCATCTCATCTCCTCCGTTAGCAAGGATGAGACTATTTCATCAAACTACAAGGTAGTTGCAATGCTACCTATTGCAATAATCAGACTATCCCACGAATCTGGTAGAGAACACAACAAACTAATGCACTTATCTTCATCTGAAATTTTAATATCAACAAATGCTACTAACATACCACAATATTAAATGCATTCATATGCTCTATCACTGAGTCTCCATCTTTCATCCTCAAGTGATACATCTTTTTCCGCAGGAACAATTTATTCACCAAAGACTTAGATTGGTACAAAGTCCATAACTTGTCCGACAAAGACTTCACTGTAACTTCCCCTGATACATTCAGCAATACTGAATATGTGACACACAATCATATTATGCTCTTTACCTTCTGATCCAACTTATTCCATTCTTCATTGGACACTCTTGTTGGTTTAGTACCTGGATCTACCGTGATCCACTGATCTTTATCCACCAACAAATCCTCCATATTGAGTTTCCACAACTCAAACCTATCACCATTAAATTTCTCTATCTCTATCTTTCGACTTCTTGCCATCTTCTTTCACCACCAGAATCGATCTCACATATCTCCCATTGAGCAGGGTCTACCACCGAGCCTGAGCAAAAACCCTCAGCAACAAATGCATCCTCTTGAAGCCAAAACAACTCTGATACCAAATGTAGGTTTTAACATCGTACTGAAATTACCTGCATATGAATTGTAAAACACATAAAATAAGCAATGAGAGGGCATAACACATAAAAAAAATATACACAGAGATTTTCCCCTGGATCCCAAATCCGGGACGACCAGCTTGATATTTCATTATGTTCCTTTCAATGCTACAATAAATATTTATACATGCTAAACCATCCAATACCGTGGACCAAAAAATCATCGCATCTAAAACCATGTGCGAAAATCATGCACAAAACCATCGGTGGGTTTACCCAACCTAACATAGGGTCCAAAACCAAAATTTTCTGGGGCGCTGCCCCAGACCCCATAGAATGGGTTACCTGGACCCGTCAGACCCCTTATGACCTCCCCGCTATGCAATAGGCACAACGAAGTGGGGCCTTTGGTCCCCTTCTAACCTCTTGGTTAACTACGTGGGCTAGTCATAGAAAGAACATAACACAACCCAACAATAAAATCAACTGCCTTGGCCCACTTGGCTACGTCTGCCCCGGAAAAACCTAATTTATCTATCTAGAGTCACTTCTTCGAAGAATAAAAAATGAGTAGGTTCATTGAACATAAGTAGCGTATACGTACACATGCACTTTCACAGAAGGAAAAGTGCCTATATCTTGGAAAACTAAGTTTCTGGTACGAGGTATTTGGTCCAAGGTATTTTGATCCAAGGTATTGGTCCAAGGTATTTGGTCTGAGGTATTGATCCTAGGTATTTGGTTCAAGGTATTGCTCCTAAGTGGTTTTGGTCCATGGTATTGAGAAAGGACTAAAACTATATTAGGACGAGAAGATCACTAGGCCAAGTGTAGAAGTATCAAATATCTGATGAAGTGTGAGATCTAGTATGCAGGTTATTGGCTTATGATGTTTTGCTTGATCTGAACCAAGGATGAACGTTAGTAGTTGATGAGGGATAAGATCTAATGAGGGATTGGGATCTTAAGGCTTGAAATGAATTATTATTATGTGGTTTGACCAGGGATAGTTTATATATGAATACTTACTTGTGTTATTATGTAAATATTATGATCTGGGCATGACTGAAGTCTGGAATAGCTGTAGAATTACGAATTAATATTTGCAGATTTGTACGTTAGTTGGCTTTGATAAAAGTGCGTATACATGTTGGTTTGACACATGGAAGTAACATATACCTTATAAATTATGATGCTCTTGATGGATCTAGTCTGAAAATTTATGAAACATGGTCCTTGGAGGAAGAAAGAAGGTTGTAGCCTTCTGTAGGTAATCGCCTACGTACTAGTAAACAGATCGGCTAGTACAAGAGTTAGGGGGTTGTAGCTCCCTTATAGTAGAAGCTAGAGAACGAGAGAAGGTTGTAACCTCCTACAGGTAGAAGCCTGCGGAATGGTATGAGTCTGCACGAGTACAAGATTGTAAGCATATTTTCTTATTATTAAAATAAGATAGAGATCACAGCAGCAGGTGGTTTTTACCCACATTGGGTTTCCACCTTATATCTTTGTGTGCATGTGGGTTTCCTATGTGTGATGCTTTATTCTGCTTTTGCTGCACTGTCTAATAAATCTTTGATATACTGGTTAAAGTTCAATGCATGGTAAATTGGCTAAATCAAAAGTTCTCTGCATATATGTTGGTTGCTTTAAGTACAATCGTGTGTACATGCTAGCACTTAGATGAAGTAGAATATACAAATTTGTTTTGGAAATAAAATTATTGATCTCATAATACTGATTCACCCCCCCCCCGCCCCCAAGTATTATTTCCAACACTTCCATGCTTCCTAGGAAGATGTAGTTGTTGCTACCTTGAAGTAGGACTTATCATCCAATGCATTTTTTATAAGATCCAATACTAAGGCATCACATATTTCCTCATATGGGTTATTAGACAGATGCTTAATCAATTCTTTACATTGAAGAAAAGATTTCATTTTGACAAATCCCAAAAATTAAAATCTTTACCAATAAATTTTTGAAGTGTGACTAGCTCTATCCTGATCCATTCATCCTCGAATTTTTCTATTTCATCTACTTGTCTTTTAGATGCTCTGATTATGGCGAGAACATATATGAGCTCTTCGAAATACTTTGGCTCTTCCTTTCGATTTCTTTTCTTGGTTTTCTTCAATCTTGAATTATGACCCATGATTGTCATATTTCTTTTGTCTTCTGTCTTCTTTCCTTATTGTGCCAATCTTCTAAAAATGAACATCGCAAACACTTCATTATGTTTAAAACTAAAAATTTTAACCTTCACATTAATGGTGGCTCCAAGAAACTACTAGAATGTTTGCTAAGATTTTCTACACAGGTTCTTATGGAGGCCCATGGCTACAGTGTCAAATCCCCAATTAAAAATTTTGACATGGAAAATCCCAAATTTTCAATTTGGCAATCAGAGGCACAGTGCAGGGATAACATGCATCCATCTTAGTGGACAGTGGGGCTACCCAAAATGTTATTGATGCACAATTGGTGGAGGGCAGAGGCATTCATGGATTAGTAGAGTGTAGAGGCATTCAGAGATTGATATATATCCTAAACAATGTGGGCAAGAGAGGACGCCCATGCTTCACCTCAGCTGTCTTCTTGATTCATTGTTCGGTATGTTGAGGATATGGTTGATGGTTCGATATTGAAGTCAAAATACTTCCTTAACCCTTTAGTGAAAGAGGTGTCTCCTCAAGTATCTCCAATAATATACGATGAAGAGTCATAACATTTAACTTAGAATTATGGCCCACCATGATCATCTAATAATTAATTGAAATAGTACTAGACTCCAATTTAGCGATTGGGTGGATCATATGGAGGGACTATATTAGTGGGAACCCTAAATAAATGACTTGAAAACCACTTTATTTTCTACATTGATACAATTCATCTCCCAAATTTCTTGGTGGATACACAAGTCCTAGAAAAAATGACAAGAAAGACGAGAGGAAGTTGACAAGGACATTAGGTTTTCCTATAACATCATAAAGTGCATCCAAATGGATGAAGATGGAATGATAATTAAGGTCATAAAGTAGACTAGAGTGTTAGAGAAATGGGGTCCATCAAAATATTTTTGGAGTGTCCCAAAGGGAAATATACAATTCTTGTCTCCTATAAAATAGAATATACCTTTATTGTGGTGATAGTAACCACAAGATTCTTATAACTAATGATTTAGTGATTGGTCATGAAGGAATATGTGGCAAAGAAATCTAAATATTTTGACTCACTGGCATAAAATAGATCATGTGGTTGAATCAAAATTTCAAGGGACATGTCAAGGATCTCAGGTAAAATGGGGTTAGTAGCCAAAGGTTACCTTCCAAATAATTTAAGGAGAGTATGGCATATTTAGAGGAGACAAACTCAAGAAACCATACACAATAAAAGGGGGAAAGTATAACAAATATTGTTAGAGTACGCATCAAAATCCCCATCGTTGAATGAAATGGTGATTTACATAGGGCTCATGAGAGAATATGGGATGGAGGGTAGATTGGCATGGTCATAAAATGAGAGAAGGGTTTTATCTACTAAAGGAATATGGGATGGAGGTTATGTCTAAGTTCAGGGAGGATTTTAGCTTGTTTGACAAGGATCGAGGTGGTTGTATCACAACAAAGAAGCTTGGGACATAATGCATTCCAATATATATTGGAAGTGGTCCAAATGTCTTATATTCAATAATCCAGTCCCAAATACAATCAACCAAAAAAGAGTAGTTACAATATGGCTATAAATGCAACATATTAAATACACCATTCCGCATTGATTTTTATAAGGAGAATCAAAGAAATAGATGATTCTAGTTGTCCATCGCCTCCATACAGAGTAAACAACAACTATGCCCACTTTGTCCTTTATGACACAAATTGTCCCATGCCAAGATGAAGTTGGAAAGATACATTTAATGATATTCTTAGGCAGAGCGAAAATATGAAGCCAATATATAGATATGCTTTGAAAGACTGCTCGAACTAGAGTCAACTTGTCTCCTAGGGAGAACCACCTGTGTACCCGTGATAAAATTTTACATTGGATTTTCTCTATAAGTTAGCTCCAATCCTTAATTCCCTAAAAATTATTTTGCTGTAGAAATCTAAGATATTTAATATCTACATCCAATGCAGTGTAGGTAACACCAAAAATATGTTAAATCTCCTTACCAATGCATCATCTGGGTAATCAGAAATCATATGAGACTTAATATTTTTCATAAGGAGTCAAGAGATTGATCAAAAGAGGTCAATCTACCAAATAGTAACAAATCATCGAAAAAAATCAAAGGATTAATTGTGACTTGTCTACCTACACACCTGCAGCCAAAATTACATTTAATCCATCTACCTCCATAGTTGCAACCAAAATTACTGCCCTTGTGAAATTTGTGACTAATTCTTCCACAATCCAATATTTTATCCTCAATGTCTACTTCTCGCAAAAGTTGTCATAGATATTTTGAAGTAGGCATATTGTCTACTAACGAATATTTTGTGATTTTCCTCCATGATTCTTGTAGAAATTGTGGTGTATATTTGCAACTACTCATGAAGTTTTAATCAAAATCATGTGACAAAAACATACTCCACTGCTCTACAGAAGTTAATTCAAAATTTAGAACAAAAATTTCATACATGCAATAAGAAATAACACACATGCACACAAAATTTTTCTTGGGGAAAGTAATATGCTAAAAACCCCAATGTCTGCTTGCATTAATATGATGAATAGAAATGTATTACAATTTATTTCCTCAGCTAAGCACAACTTGCAAATGAATCACCTGTCTCTCTGCTCCCTAAGAAGATCTGACCCAGACTTATTGAATTTCTACCTCTGCTTGAGCACATATTTCCTTATGTATTTCCTTACAAAATTAGGCCCCTATTATTTGGGATCTTTTACAAAAGGGATTGCGTAATTCCCAGGTTTGATCATCTGACTACATGCAACACCTATACACTCAAGACTAGTCTAAAATTGATGTTACACTACCTTGAAATCTCCACCACAGCTGGGGAACTCGAATTCTCCATGCACTAGCTATTTTGGGTTGATTGCTCAGTTAACTGGATGATCACTAAGTTTGACTGAAGTCCCACTGCACAATTGGCCTTACACTAGTTCCTCAAGTAGTTGGAACTAGTTTAACTAAAAACAACTTGAGATAACTGACATTGATTACTACAAATTAGCAATCACACATGCTTAACTAAACTCTAACTCCTCCACTCGAATTTACTGAGTAAATCGGGTGATACAAGCCATGTCACACAAGTTAATTCCATCCAAGTTGTCAGTTGATGTGGAAATTCAAATTTTCTTAATTTAATCAAGGAAAACTCAAATTGATAATTTCTTGCTACATTTTTCAAGACTCCCTCTCTACAAGAAAGTGATTATCAACCACCCCTATCCTGCACCTATGGAACTTGAACTTCCATGTTGACATAGTTTTTTTCAAAATTTCAATATCTTTCTCCTCTGTTAGAATGGAGTGTAGCAACATCATCTGCCTCTAGACACAGTCCTCTAAATGGTGATATTGGATATCTATGTCTTTGTATTGATCATGAAATATATGATTCTCAGACAGATTGATACAACTATGATTATCACAATTAGATCTATCATTTGACCAAATATTCCAACAAGTATCTTTCTCATCCATATCAGCTCACGTGTTGCTTGACTTGCAGCTAGGTTTTATTCTTATGTCTAGCTGAGTAACACATATCTTTGTTTCTTGTTGTAGCAAGAAACAACTATGGACCCAACACTAAAAATTCCACTTTATGTACTCTTTCGGTTTGATGGAATTCATGTCTAATCTTAATCTCTGAATCCACACAACTTCACTGGCTCTACTCGTTTGTACCATAGTCTAAACTAGGTAGTGTGACCGAGGTATCGTAAGACATGCTTAGTTGCCTTCCAGAATAGTTTTGTTCACCTAACCATAGCTTGGCTTAACTGGTTGACTGCACAACACATATCTGATCATGTGTTCAAAAGATACATGAATAGACCCATTAGCTACTAATAAATGATAACATTCACTTCTTCACCTGAAGTGGCGTCCTCCTTCCTCTAGTTTTTCAATAGAGGTGTCTCCATTGGTTTACAACTCTCCATGTAGAATCTTTGCAATATCTCAATACTTGCCTTGAGAGACAAAAAGTTCCCCATCACCTTGTCATACTTCCAACCTGAGAGAGTAGTCCGTGAGACCCATGTCCTTCATTTCAAATTCCTTTGCAAGGTCCTCCTTGCAAGATATGATCAACTATTCATCACTAGTTAAAATAAAATAATCAACATATAAGACAATAATAAGCATTTACCATCTATCTAGATGTGATGAGGTTTAAATCCGCTTCACTTATGGTGAAGCCCAAACCAGTGAGATAACTATTGATCTCGGTGTGCCAAGAACGAGGCACTTGTTTGAGATCGTACAATGCTCACTTGAGTCCTGCACACATGAGACTCTTAACCAAATTTCTCAAAGCCTTTTTGTTAGTCTATGTACACCTCCTCCTTAGTAACCCCATTTAGAAATGTTTTTTTTACACCCATTTGCATAGCTAGACCAATAATTGATCTAATGGATGAGTACCTCGCTACAAGAGAAAAGGTCTCCTCACAGTTAATTCCCTCAACTTGATAGTACCCCTTGGCCACAAATCTAGCCTTATAGTTCTCTATGCTTCCATTTGTACCCTGCTTCACCTTGAAGATCCATCTCAAATCGATTATTGATTTATATGTTGGTCTTGGGACCTTTTTCCAAACACTTTTCTTTGCAAAGGATTCGTATTCCTCCACCACTGCATCAACCCATACATGCTTCTCTATTTCTTCCTGAAAATAGGATGGCTCAATCTCTATAAGCCCAATCATAAGAGTCATGTAGCCAGTATACCTCTTAGGTGACTTCCTTTTCTTATGCAAATTTGAAGGATATCCCACATTCTCCCTCACATCCTACAAAAGTTTATCAACTTCCTTAGTTTTTTTTCTTCCTTCTATGGAGGTTTTGCTTTAGTGAATGTCTTGAATCTCTACTCCACAATTTGTTGTTTCTCTACAACTTCCTGGGGTTCCTCTTTTGGAGTTAAAATCTCATATTTTGGTGGGATCTAAAGCTCCCTCTCAAGAGAGCACCACATAGCTTTCTCCTCATCAAAATTTACATCCCTTCACATAACTATCATTATGAGTGATGGAAAATACACATGTTAGTTGTGGGGAGTTTTTGTGTAACCCACAAATACCCCCAATTTTGCGGTTGACTAAATCTTATTCCTTGATTCTTTGGAGACATGGCAGTAAACAGAGGCTCCAAAAATCTTGAAGTGCAACACATCCGACATTCTTATCGAGAAATCGTACTCCAGTGCAATGATACCAAGAATCCAATGAGGACTTTGGTTCTGCAAATAAGCTATTGTATTGCATTTCTTAACCCACAAATGCAGAGGTAGGCCTTGGTTGTGCAAGATCACCCTCGTTGCTTGGAAAATGCCACAATTCTTTCTCTCAACCATCCCATTCTGATGTGTGTTGTCGGGCGTTATCAACTCTTGTCGAATGCCTTATTTCGCACCTACATTTTTAAATTCATTCAACACATACTCACCTCCATTATTTGTCGTGAGAGCCTTCACCTTCTTGTTGGTTTCTTTGTCAACGAGTGCCATGAATTCTACAAACTTGGAGGATGTCTCATATTTCTTCAGCATGAAGATATCCAAAACTTATGTGAGAAGTCATTAATAAAAAAGGAAAAATATATGTTTGTGACAATGGAGGCTATCGAGAAAGGTCCATAGACATCAGAGTATAATCTTTCTTAGACTGCATGCACTTTGTTGTCCTGATCATGGAATGCATATTTTATGTAGTTCCCTAAGGTACATCCTTTGCATACATATTATTGCTCAAGTTCTCCTTTAGGGAGGCCAGTGACTATTTGTTCTATAATATGCAAGGTACCATGATGCAAATGGCCAAGTCTTATGTGCTAAAGTTCACCTACATCATGGCCCTACAGTTTCTCTTCCTTAGTGCTTAATGCAACACATTATTCCACATCTAACTTATATAGATTCTTCACAAACATCTCAATATTCTTCACATGTCCTATGGCTATGTGTCTCAAGAATGATTTTCCTTTGTTGAAGATCACGTCATAGCCACGATCATTCAAAAATGCGACAGAGATGAGATTTTTCTTTAGGCCTAGAACAAGCACGACATCCCTGAGCTTGAGAGGGGAGCCTCACTCCCTTTAAAAGGTGACTGTACCAATACTGATGATTTTGTACCTTCCATCATCCTCTAGCTCGATGTGCATCTGGAGATATTTCGCCTCTAGGTCACTGGAAAAATATCTACATCCTGTCACGTGGAATAATGCACCTAAGTCCAAGTACCACACACTCCTGATCACTGTGTTCGACATCCATGTGACAAGGGTAAAGTCAAGGTCAAACTGTGAAGCCAAGGCTTCACCCATTGCTCCTCCTAAGGTCTTCTTACTTTCCTTTCTTCGTGCACACTTCGTGGCATAGTTCTTGTATTCATGACAATGGAAGCATTTAATTTTTGAGAAATCTTTCTTCTATCCCCCTCGCATGAATTCTCATTTGGTTTGAGATTTCTTCCCTTTTCCCTTCTTTCCCTTTCCAACCAATGAAAATTTTTCTTCATCCTTGCCCTTGGATGAGTCCCATCTCTGCTATTCTACCTTATTTCCTCCTGTACCAAATTGTACGATAAGTGTTCCCAATTCAATAGTTTCTCCCTCTCGTTCACATAATCTTGATATCTATGCCAACTCTAGGGAAGGCCCAGAACGATTATGCTTACCAAGTCATCCTTTGAAATAATAACACCAACTCCTACAAGCTCATCACAAACTTGTGTGAACCTCCTCAAATATTGTAGGATAAATTCATTCTTCTACATCTTGATGTTTCAAAGTTTATCCTTGAGCACCAAATTTTTGTGGTCACTACTAGTCTTGAATAGATTTGTTAGTGCCTACCACATTGCATAAGGAATTTCTTTTCCATGGAGATTGTTGACAATGTGGTCCCGTACTCCCTCCAATATTATTCTGCACACCTTGGCTACAACTTTCCTCCACTGAGCAAGGTTTTGGGCATCATATTCTGCTTGTTTTGTAACATCTCTCTTGATGTATTCTAGCAATCCATTGTCATTGAATACCTCCTCCATGCGATCCTTCTAGTCAATGAAATTAGATTTTCCTTCCAAGGCATACTCTACCCTCAACCCGTTGAAGGTCATATTCTCAGCTCTTAAGAGATCTTGCTACACCAAAATGCAAATTCAAACCTCTTGAGAAACAAATTCGAAATTCCTACTCTAATGTGAATCCTGAAGGTCTTTCAAAATATTAAGACACAAACTTACTCTACTGCTCTACAGAAGTTAATTCACAATTTAGAACACAAAAATGAGACATGCATTAGGAAATAAAATATATGCATACAATATTTTTCCTGGGGAAATAAATCTACTAGAAACTCCAATGACTTCTTGCATCAATCGGATGAATATAGATGTATTAAAATTTCTTTACTCAACTGTGCACACTGAATAACCTATCATTCTCTTTGTTCATTAAGAAGCGCAAACCCAAACTTTGTTAATTTCTGCCTCTACTTGAGCCCCTATTTCTTGATGAAATTCCTTGAGAAATTAAGCCCCTGTTATTTAGTATTTTTTCCAAAGCAATTCCTAAGGTTGATCATATGACTGCATGGAACACCTATACGCTGAAGACTAGTCTACAACTAATGTTACACTGCCTTGGAATCTCCACTATAGCCCCGAGAATTTGAATTCTTTGCATGCACTATCTATTTTGAGTTGATTGAGTAGTTAACTAGATGATCACTACATTGGATTGAAGTCCCACTGTACAACTAGCCTTCCACTAGTTCCTCCTATAATTGGAACTAGTTTAATTGAAAACAACTTGAGATAATTGACTATGATTGCTACAAATTAGCAATCATACATGCTTAACTGAACTCTAACTCCTCCAACTCGAATTTATTGAGTAAAATGGGTGACACAAGCCATGTCATACAAGTTAATTGCATCCAAGTTGTCTGTTGATGTGGAAATTCAAATTTTCTCAATTTAATCAATGCAAAATCAAATTGAGAATATCTTGCTACATTTTTCAACAATCCTTTAGGTGAATCTAATCCATGTTGCCAATCGAGCACATCAATGTGCGCATAACAACAACCAGCAGACATAAGTAGCGTTCAAAATTAATAAAACAGTCAAAAAACACATATTAAATCACAATTTATAGATAACCGGAAAAGTACTCCAACTATGTTAACACCTATCCACGTTCATCAAAAGTGCCTCCATTGCTCCTCTAACAAAGCACACCTCTATTGTTGACCTCCAATGACCTAAATCCCATTAGTTGTTGCCACCCTCCATCGCTCTACTTCTTGAAGAACCCATCAATAGCATAAAGACAAACCCCTAATCATTTACCTTTTTTACTAGCACAAATTTTAAGACAAAAGATTTATTTTGTCTACAAAAATTGTCTTAAAATTCCGGTGTGTGTAGTAGTGTAGAATGCAATTACATACAAGTTGTCTCTAATCTTATCAACAAAGATCAAAGGTACAAAAGAGTAATTAATGTCTAGAAAATATTGCAAGAGTAAGTTTTCACGTTCTTCAGTCAACTACCCCAAAAAATGGAGACTTGAGCAAGTCCTTGTCTTTATATAAGGTAACGTGAATGGAAAGTGAAATAGTAGTGTTGGTATAGGCAAGTTGGAGACTTAGGGTGCACTCTTAAAGTCAATTTTGTAGTTGTTAGATAATATTTTCTTAAATTGATATTTTTTTGTCTAAATTAATAATTGTCTTAAATAAGTTTCATCTTAAGTTGCCATTGTCTTAAATATAAAGTTGTCTTAAAATATTTTTGTCTCAAATTGTTTTTGTGTTAAATATAAAGTTTTGTCTTAAAATAATTTTTCCTCAAATGTTTTTGTCTTAAACTATTTTTGTCTTAAACTTAAAGTGATCTTAAAATATTTTTGTCTTAGATGTTTTTGTCTTATTTGAGTTAAATTGTTTTTGTGTTAAATATAAAGTTTTCTCTTCAAATATTTTTGTGTTAAACTCTCCTTATATTAAATTTAAAATTTGGTCTTAAAACATATTTGTTTTAAGTTGTTTTTGTCTTAAATATAAAGTTTTTTTTTTATATTTTTGTCTCAAATTGTTTTTGTCTTAAATTTTATATTTAAGACAATTCAATTGGTATTAAATTTTACACTAAAATAATTAAAATAAAAAAGTGACTTTTTAAGACAATATTTATTTTGTAAATGTCTTACAAATGTTGTTTTGTAAATGTCTTAAAAATGCTGTTGGTGCAGTAGTGAAACAAAAGTCTCCTCCAACCAAAACACAACACTTTCTCCAGCTAGAGTTTGTTCATTGCAACTTCCCTAGTATTGATTCAAACAACAACATTCTCTTCACACAACACTGGGTTGAGCTAGAATTCTATCTATTGTCTATCTAAATGTCCTAGTTCTGTTAGTTTTAGTTAATTTAGTTGAGTTGAGTTTCACTGCAATTATTTAATGTTGATTTCTCCAATATAATTTTATTTAACTGATTAGTAATATTTAACTGATTGGTAATATTGAAAAGAGCAACTCTGTTCCAAGGTTTTCAATTTTTATCATCATATGTAACACTCTTTGACAGCAGAAGAGAGAAGAGACCAGGTCGGACAAGACTGTTTGAGATTTGACAGCAGAAGAGAGAAGAGACCAGGTCGGACAAGACTGTTTGAGAGCAACATCTGATATGTATGTGTATTCACTGAAAAAGAACCAAAAACATCCCATAAGAAACCTCTGGTGTTAGAAGAAGCCACGATTCGTGTCGCAAGAGAGACTGCTGTGAAGTCATTGAAGGGCCAGAAGAAATCAGAAATCTGATTTTTTGTTTTTTAAATTTCTGAGAATAACGCATTACAGGCAATCAAACTAGGGCGTTAAAATGTAGCGGGAGAAATCCAAGAGCTGCGTTAATCTACGTCACTCAAACCGATTTTGGAGAAACGCTTCCACATAGCAATAACGATCGCGTTATAGTTGTAAATTCAAATTGGGAGCCACGGAATTTGAAGAGCGAATGAGGTCGAGTATGACGAATTTGAAGCACAGCAGATTAACAGCTTACATGCCGTCGAATATCGTATCCATAATCGGCCACTTTCTGATGATCGACTGGTAGTTTTGATTATCGACTTCCTCATATATTGCTTCTCACAAATATAAATCGTATGGGCTCACACATCTTATCGTTTCTTGGGAGCATGAAGCACCAAGCAGATTGGGAACCCAAATTGTTTGAAAACTCAAATGTACACTTGCGTCATTTCTTAATTACTTTGGATGAACGCGGCTTTTAAAAACTTGTATTGTTATGTAACTTTTAAAGGGGATTATATAATATCTGAAATTTGGTTTAAAAGGTTGATGTAATTTATTAAAAAAGGGCTTATTAAAAAAAAGGGCAATGGTTTTTATAATGATATAAAAGGACCTTTGTTTGTGAAGGTGTTCATATTTGATTTTTTTTTTAAGAAAGAATAACTTTGCTTGAAAGCTTTAAAAAAAACAGACCAAGAAAGCTATCATGCAACAACAGTAAAGTTTTATGTCCATTAGATGTGTATAGAATAATTGAAAGTATAGGTGTTTTTATTGTAGTCAATTGTTATGTTTCTAATTCAATTTACTTGTTGAGTTATAGTGACTCATTGCTCAACAAATGGGAAAATCTAAGAGGTTAAGAAAGTCAAGAAAAAGCTAGAGATGTATGAAGTTTTTTTTCAAATATTTGAAAGTGAAAAAGAAAAAGAATGTTTTAGTATTGAAATGCATAATTTACTTTTGTAGATAATAGCATTTTACCTCTAAACAGATGAAAAGTCAACTAAGAAATTCTGCCATAAGCTTGAGAATATTTTTGGTGTAAGGGGGAGTAATGTAGTTGAACATGAAGAGTTTGGTGAATTCCACTGTGCACAACCACTATACTATTTTTTGTGTAAGGTGAAGTAATCTAGTTGAAGATGAAGAGTTTGGTGAATCCCATTGTGCACAACCACAATTGGATGAAAATTTGGTGAATCAAGTAACAAAGCTTGCTGATGACAATATGGTGAATCAAGAAACAAAACTTGTTGATGACAATATGGTGAATCAAGCAATCTTTGATAAAGAATTGTTGGATAAAGATTAATGGTTACAGAAGATGCAACAAAAACATCATATCTACATGATGATATTAGGTGAGAAAAACTCACTTAATATGATAACCAAGTGGAATACAACTTGTTTGAAGAAGCACAGGTTTGTAAAGAAGTAAAAGGGACAGAGACAAGGATAGACAT
Organism: Pinus taeda; assembly: GCA_000404065.3. Lineage (NCBI taxonomy): Eukaryota > Viridiplantae > Streptophyta > Pinopsida > Pinales > Pinaceae > Pinus > Pinus taeda. The sequence continues at coordinate 28,474 of APFE030331558.1, read as the reverse complement.
AGAGACAGAGGCAAAGAGGGAATCTCATAAAGAGAAAATAGAGACAGAGGGAGAGAAAATGAAGGGAGCCCAATAGGAGAAAGCTTTCATTGTAGAAGGTAAAGAACGAGTGTGGTTATGCAGAGGTTTTTAAACTTATCCATTATTTCCAATGTGGAGGTAAAGAGGATGATTATGAAGAAGAGTTAAAGTTTCTTAAAGCATAGCTTACAACACTATGCCTTGATAAAATCTACATACAAGCTGCAAATATGCATGTTGAAAACATCTTTGGATGTTGAAAACATCAATGAAATTTTCAGTTATTAGAGTACTTAAGAAATATTTTTTATTATAACCCTATGTTGCAGCAAATTGATGATGAAGATCATACAACAAAAGATAATATGTGGCAGCAACACACATACAAGTAGTTTTTTAAAGAGATCCATGACATGTTTACACAACATGGAAAATTGAAGATGTACACCAACAAACCAAGAAACTAAAATTTGAAGCCTGCAACAAGAAGAAAAAACTAAAACAATTTAGAGGCTATAAGATTAGGAAGAAGAGAAAAAGAAAAATAAATGTAATTGAAGTCAATTTTTTATATCTTGACCCTAATTGAGAGATAGACCACGAGGCATATTACTTTAAATTTTATGTGGTTGTAATTAACATGGAGTGTTGGAGAATCTTATTCCAACTACATGCTATGAGTCAAAACGGTCCATTCAACTGCCCAGGCCAGTTTTAATTAGTCCAGTTAATTTGAATTTCAGTGTAGTCATTTAATGTTGATGTCTCCAATATTATTTTATTTAACTAATTCATAATATTGAGAAAAACAACTCTATGTTTCACTGTAATCATTTAATATTAATGTCTTTAATATTATTTTATTTAACTGATTTGTAATATTAAGAAAAACCACTCCACGCTCCACAGTTTTCAATGATGGTCAAATTAGATAAAAACCTACCGATAAACTAGGCAAATAAAATTGAAAGGTAATAACAAATTAAACTGAAAAGCTTAAAATAACGTGAAGCATATGAAAAGTCAAATCAAAGTTAATAATATTCATTCAACATTGGTCAAATTGGCAGGGAGTAAGCAGTAATAATAAAAACGCTTAACATGGAAAAAATAAATTCATTTTATTTAAGATATAATCGGGACGACAGAGCTCGGTTCTTCCCACTCCTCACTCGTAGGCTTTTGATTTTGGGAAAATATTGAAAAATATACCCAAGCCAATTATTACCTTATTTATTTTTTATATAAGTTATTATTTTCTAAATAACATGAAAAATAATAACTTAATAATTGATTCGTGAATGTCAAGATATCTGTCATACAATTACAATATATTTTCTGAAGTATCAGTAAGGAACTCATGCGTTGATGTTAGAATACGGTAAGCCGAATTTCACGAACATTCAGACACCGTTACTTCTATATATTGTTGTGATATGAGATCTTGGGCGGGATGTTTTGTTCTTTTGTAACAAGCATACCCTCTACAATTAAAAAAACAGAAGACTTTACATTAAAATTGAAATTGTTAAGGAATTTACATTAAAATTGAAATTGTTAAGGAATTTATACTTCTGTGATCCATAACATTGTTTAGAGAATTTTCCGCGACATCACATAATCAATTTTTTGTGGACTATTTTCCAACCAACCATGTGGTTCCCATCGAGATTAGCTAGTTAAATAGTATAAGGAGAAACTCCATCATCTAGTTAAATTGTTTTTAAACATCCCTCCCGAATTAAAAGATTTGCCTTATCATAGCAAACGAAAAAAGTAAGCTCGCGAGTTGACAAGAGGAAACAAAGTGTATAATAATTACTTACTAAGGAGGGAGGGTGTTGCTGAAAATTGAAATTGAGAACACAATTCTTTTCCACAAAGTATTTTGTCGGAGCAACTGCATAACTGCTACCAACTCAGAAGTTGCTAGTTATTTAGTTATTCTTATTATATCTTATTAAATAGTTAAATTTGTTTATAATCACATTAAACATATTAATAATATGTTTAATAATATGATTAACAAAAATATTATTATTAATTTTGATTTTACTTAACTCTTAAGAAACAAGATAAAATCTTGAATGCAAAAAGATACTGAAACTGGGCTAATCTAGATTGATTTCTCATCCAACGAGCCTTCAATCCAATGGCTTCTGAGCCTTCCATCGTAATCTGGATTGATTTCTCGTCCAACAAGCCTTCAATCCAATGGCTTCTGAGCCTTCCATCCCGGAATTGATGTTATCACTAAAAGCCCACAATCAACCTTGTGGATGTCGTAGTTGGAGTCGAAGACCGTGAACTATGGTCAGAACTCGTCGTTTAATCCGCTACTGTGAAAGGCGTACATGTGAAACATTATATCCATCTGTCTTCCACCCGCGGAAACGTGCAGGAAGACCTTCAGGAAGATGGACATGGCCAGGACCGTAAAGCAAAGCCTGGAGCCCATCCCGGGAATGGAAGAAGCTACAAAGTTACTTGGACGATCCCCGTGTCCATGTGTGGGGGAGATTATTTCAGCTTCTTGAATAAATAGCCGCAAGGAGACCTACACGACATAGCTTCTGGATTCTATATCCAACAGTTTTGAATTCAATATTGACCTACTTGGGCAGATCCTGCTATTTTGTATTCCAAAATTGAATTTATTTTACTTAATATGGTAATCTAGAATTGAAAATTAAACTGATACATTTATTAAGCATTTTATATACATTACATTTATTAAGAATTATATATACATTTAGTGACACACCCCTAGTGTCTAGACAATTGAAATTAGGAACTTTTAATAGAAAGGATGATTTAACAAAGTGAACTGAACTGTTAATTTTAAGGTTTTTTTCAAGTGGTTCACAAATTCTAAAGATTATTGATGGTTACATTTGACAATATATTGTTACGAGAAAATTTACTAAATAGATCACTTCAGTCCATTTATTAACAAAGTTTAATCCAAAACTTTAAAGAGAATTTCCCCGTGACTTTTATCCCCATGACCTCATCGAATAGATCACTTAAGTATTATCCCCGTGACATCATTGAATAACCTAAAGCTTCAAAGAGAATTATCCTATGACCCCATCTAATGGATCACTTAAATCGGTTCATTAACAAAACCTAACCCCCATAACCTCTCAATAATGAGATACTTTAAAAACTAAAGC